>VRMD01001159.1:0-18552 GCA_009872375.1 Sminthurides bifidus
CTGCTTACATGCTACAAATTAGCCTGTCATCTTGACGAGGTGAGACAAGTTTGAAGAATGTGCTTCGTTTCTTCAACAATTTACTCCCGCATGTACTGTTGTAATGAACCAGTAGTACTGAGAGCGATAATCCTTCTGTAAGCTGTAAAATAAAACCCTCTCACCGACTTTGTTCTACAAGGGTGTAAACTTATATATAGAATTTAGTCACTTAACTCCTACCGGACCAGACTGCTGGGTACCAAAAATTTATTGGTGTGATTTACCCTACCACGTATGCTTGCTACCTGAACTACACATATCTATTGCGTTTGAACCACTATGGGTTTAAGCTCGATGATGAGTAGATCGGACTCACCACACCTAAACAAAGTTTTTTCTGTTTCCATGTCAGTTTCAACATGTTTAGCACCTGACTTTTGTTGACCACTATTTCGGATTAATATTAATTCAACACGAATTCAATGGAGAAAATGGACATTGACAGTATTATCTGATTTCAAATTCATCAGCTTGAATTTAATTATGTTGAAATCGAAGTTGTAACCTACACCAAAATGCCTAACAAGTGAAGTAAGCGGTATGGGCGAGGTCGGCCGTCAGTTACCTTACTATCTGAAGATTGGTCAAAGTACATCGTTATGCAGTTCAAGATGAGAACAAATGACTAGACATTACGGATTGATGTCTAGACAGCAGCAGATTTCCATTCTACCCCATAACTGACTTAGGGAAAATATTATATGCTGATCTTGAATTTAGAATATAACTAAGGATTAGGGTACACTGTCTCTAATAAATGCTTGGTTATATGAGCTGATTAAATTCCTAGACAAATAATTTGCATTTGCGCCAATGGTAGAATCAACTTAGTCTATGTCAACGAGAGAATCTGACTTCTAGAAGTTGTCAGATGAGTTGAGGTGTCTGTCTGGGAACTGGCAGGAACTTGTTCTAGGAATCAGTAGCTTTTTGAAGCTAGAAATCTAGTAGTTAGCAGTATAAGGATTGTGAAGGAAAACGAGTGGCAACAATGGGATGAAAATGGAATGGGTACGGGATTATTGAAGTCTAATGTACACTTGCAGGTAGACAATAGGGACGTGAGAAAGAAAAAAGCGTTTATGATGTCCGAGATCGTAAAAGAAAATTGCCGAAGGAGGCTTTATGAAAATAGTAAACCACGGTAGACAGAGAGGCACCAGATTTTGGGAGCTCACGGCTGTGAACTTTGAATTGAATGGAGAATAAAGAAGTGGGTGGAAGAAATGAAAAGCTGAGGGTAGACAGAGGTCAAAGATTGAGAACTGAGTATCGATTACTGTACTTGAACGGAAACATGCAGCTAATAAGAACACGATCTGGTCGTGCGTTTGTTGTACTTGTAGGTTTTATCGTATGCACGAAAGGTCATATAAAAGTGTGAGGTTGCGGTTATCGTACTGGTATGGTGAGCTCTCTCGATGAAATTATACAGGGTGATTGGGTTGGTAGTGTTTTTTTTAGATCGCGCATGTCTTAAGGGCTTGAAAAGTTGATGGAAGAACTAGTTTTTGGCAAAAGTGTAATTAAGAGTACTGGGCGATGACGACAGCAAGCTGATGCAAAGTTGCTGCTAATTGTATAAGAGAAGTCAAAGAGGTATTGGAACATACAGCCACAGCGTGAGGGTGGTCACAAAAAACAAGGCTTGATACTTTGAGGTGTGAGGGTAGAATAGTTAAGCAACAGGAATTTAGTAGTTACACCGATTCCTGTTGCTAGCGTTGCATTCATGCATCTAAATGCAAAATGAAAACTGTTCTTGTTGTCATACTACACCCTGGAGTTAAATCGCTCTCTCAGTTGGAGGAGATACGACTCTGCGTGGTTAAACGAGTGATTGATTTCGATTCCTATGGTGACAAGGTAAACAGCAGTCGTTTTAGAAAATCGGGACTGTGATACTGCTTTCTGACTTGAATCTGAAGGAGCTAGTGTTATAGTTTTAGTTAAAGATGTTTCAGCGTAAGATGAAGGGCAATGCATAGGCTTGTTGAAGCAGTTCCCTCACGCGAGAATCGCCGCGTTTTCAAAGCGTACAACAAAAACTGGCCCGATGCTGACCGCTGCAGTGACCGACGCATCGGTATAAGTTGGGAGTAGGTAGAAAGCCATAGGAGTAATTTAGATGCTGGAAGAAAAAAGACCTTGGGTTGTTGCTATTGTTGAGATGATTTGTTGTCATTTAAGATTGCTGGACGAGACTGTTTGGAGCCTCGGTGTGAGGCAAATGGAATGCATGCTTGATGAAATTAAAAGCTGGAGAAGAACACGTAGGAGTGAAATGGTCTAAAGTTTTTCTTCGACTAAAATAATACTCTCGCCTTGGTTAAGAACTGGTTTCCTCTGTGGAATACCTCGGCCAACAAATTAAGATTCTAATGCATACTGCATGTGAATACAGGTTAGTTAGTAGAAATCAAGAAGTTGTTGCCGGCGCCAAGCTTTCTGGCGAGTCTGCCCTTCATCCATATTACTACAACCAGTTGAGGTCAATGGGAGGGCTGAGAAAAGCCGTCGGAAAATAATACATAAGGCAATATTTCGGATTGTAATGGCACTCTCGCATTATTCTACCTCTTCATGCTTCAATGGTTAGACTTGAAACCTACTAAGAGAATAAGACGTAGGGTAGCTGTGCTTAAAAAATGGAAAGAATTTTAAGCGCGACGGGGAAGAAATTGTTCTGCGGTGGTGGTATATATATAAACATGGGCATGGATTTATTTCCGTCAGAAGGATTCTACAAACGGAGCTCAAAAGAGGATCTAGAGAAACGCAGGAATTTTTGAAAGCGACAAGCCGAGGAAAAGGGGAAGGTTTACCTGAAACAGAAACAGATTTTAGCGTGGTCGCCGTCCAAAGGTAACAGATCACTTGTAGAATGGAAGTTAATTTGACGCTTTCAGAAGACAAGAGTTAGTGTAAAGTGATGACACCAGGATGATTAGCATGACAAGATGAAAAGACAGAAGTTAATTAATATTTGTCAATGATTTTGTGTGCTGCACGCAGAGAAATTCGTAGAGGAAGAGCAGGCAAAGGAGAAAAGGGAAAGAGAGAATAGGAATCAAATGAAGATTGAGGAGGTTGCTGGTTTTGAATCCATTTTGTTGATTAGAGAGAAGTTAAGTGAGATTAGGAGGTAGAGACAAGAGAATAGGGGAAGTTAACTTGCGACATGCTGCAGTGGATAAATGTGGGATTAAATTAGCTCGGCCGAAAGATGAGTCTGAAGAGAATGGAAGTGGTGCAGAATTAATGGCAGAACAAGAGACACATGGAAAATCTTCGGATTATTACGTCGACAGAGGGACGGCACTACTTCTATTGCATTACTGTGCTACGAGAGTCGGATATATGTACTATGCAAGTGAGGCAGGATGAGAGTTGACTTTTTTTACTTTGCCAGGGTAAACAAGATTAGATTAAGTCCACTATAATTCGATTCCATGTCAAATCGATTACCACTCCTGGAAAAGAGTCTCTGTTAACAAGCCAGGATCTAGCAAGATTAATGTTTCAGCTGTATAGAGGGTTGGACATTTCAAGCCCACCCGAGGTTATCATGGGGACTTGAGCGACAGTGCATGACATAGTCTGGAGTAGCACTAGAAAATGGTCGATTGGCAATTTTTTTCAACGTGTTTCTCCTATGCAGTAATTCACAAGAGGCATAGACTGGTTTTGAAGCAGTGCAAATTTTGATCATGTGGCTACCTTCACGTAGCGCATCCTAGCATATAACAGGTTCACAAGCTTAAGTCTTAATGTAAGGCTTATTAATTACTGAGGGTGAGGTCTTTTGACAGTACAGTGATTAATAAGAAAATTCAGAAAACCATTGAGATTATTTCCATTTGCATACACATTTGGATTGGCAGAGGTGTGTAATATTTTAAGTTAGTCTTCTTAGAACCCACGCAAGATACTTAACTAGTTTGTGTGGGTTCGTGATGTGCTGGTAGGCTGTAGCTGAAGGTGCTTGTACATTACGGAGTGATACCAGCTACCTGTAAGAATCTAAAATTGGATTCAGTGCCATTAAGGGTGAATATTTTTAGAACTTTTTAATAGGAGTGTAAAAATGCGATTAGTTAGTGGTCAGGAATGAGATGGGTTTATCTGTGAATTAACATCTCTGGGCTGGAAATGCTCCTTTCAAACGTGAGAACGAGGTGAAGGGTCAGGGTTGGCTGTAAAAAATCTTTTGTGGGGGTGGAAGCACAGGGGTAAAAGATGCTAGCGCAAGGGACTGAGGCAAGGAACTATATGGAATGACAAGAGAGACACATGAAGGGGCTTCGGTTTTGAGGGATGCAAAAGAGAAGGGCCAGTGGAAGCAAGAAGCGCTGGAAGTACTCAAGAAAGCCTGATGGGAAGGGTGAAGTTTGAAGGGTCTGGACCTATGAGTTTAGTACCTGAAGAAGCGGTTGGTGAAATTCTGTGAAAACAATTTCCTTTGTGAAATAAGAGAATGGTAGGAAGGAGAAGAAAAGAATACCTTGGAAGGAATAATAAGAAAGGTAGTAGGAAGGAGCATAAATAGTTATGGGGATAGCTCAGAAATGTTTGGTGGTGGACTAGACAAAGTGTTGCCTTTAATAGCTCGAGGTGGTAGTTGAAATTTAGCTGGGAAGATGAACTGACGAGTGAATTTGAATGAGAGAATTTAAGTTACAGAATCTGTGATTTGAGAGTCTAATGAGAGCAAGCAGGATTTAATCATTCGTGCTAAGGTTTGTGCTACGATATTACGAGGCAGAGTGAAGATATAAGTTGTTTCTGCAATCAATTATTAGGATAAAATCTGGTTGCAAAGTTACCTAGCATCCCCTTAGCTTAGCCAGTTTGAAGGAAGGGTAGGAGTGGTGGTGGATGTGAATTGGTGATTGGGTGAGCAATATAACCTGCAATTTTTCATCGGAAGATGTGAAGCGCATATACACGCTTAATTGCTCTTTAAGAGGGTGTGCTACACGGAGCTGAATTGAGGATTATAACGTAATCTTGAATGCAAAGTATCGATATTAAGAAACAAGTTGCTCGCAACATGATGACCAGTTTCTGCAGTCGGAGGTTGGCCTGGATATGCTAATTTTTCCATACAACTCGACTTGAACTACAACTTAAATTAAATTGGGGTAGGAAAGTTTGCTAACTGCAAAGCAGTTTGGACCAAGTACAAGGAGTCACGTCAAACTACTCATTCAATGTGTACCTTCGCAACTCGTAATCAGCAAGACCGAGGGAAAGAAGCCTGCTGATTTGGCACATTCAACACTGCTGTTATCTGCTCACCAACTGGTGCCTAGATCGAAACGACTTGGCTGATTTTTAGTGTAGAAGATCGTTGATTTGACTGTAGGTATTTGTGATTTAAATTGCGGAACACCGCTGAGCTCAAGCTAGCAAGGTAGCGTGAGTGTTGATTAAAGCTGCGAAACGATTACTGACCAAGATTTTGAGGCCTAAAGGAAGGGGAAGAAGCTGGCTGAGGGAGGGGATGAAGATTTAAAGCAGTGGTTTAAGTGGAGAGCATAATCGCAAGATGAATCAGTGGAGAAATTCGCCATTCCTTCCCAGTAATAATAATGAGGCGAGTCGAGGAGCAGGAGGACGAGGTGCCTTTGTTGAGTCTTCGCATGGGAACGGATGGAACGAGAAAAGTCATTTAAGCGGTGTTCCAAACTTGTGTAACAATAACAGCAGCAAGTTGCTGGGGCTGTGTGAAGCTGGAAGGACAGCAGTTCAGACTGGTGCCGAGTTAAAGCCGCTCTTAGCAAATGGCAAAAGTGACAACTACAATTTAAGCGAGAGCAGAGGTGTGCCCATGGATGACAAGTGTAACTTTTCTGGATACATCTCAAGTTCTAATTGTGGAGTGCGGAAAGAAAATCATGATAATAATTGGGAAAATGTGGGTAGCAGTAGGAGGATGGAGGAAAGACGATCGTTCACTATTGAACACCGACCAGCCGCGGCTCCTCCTAGTAGGGTTGTGAATCGGAGTGAAGTTGAAAGACATGTGGCCATGGCGTCAAGATTCTTTGAAATGCAACAGCGAAACAGTCAAATTCATCAAGGAGCAAATAGCAATATTACTACTAGCGGCAATACTAGACGAAACATGAATGGTGACATCCTCGGTGCTCATCTGCCTAACACAAATAATGAGTTTTTCACCGAAGAGGAAGGCCGGAGATCACAAGGAGTAATAATAAAGTGCCTTATTTTTTATTTATTATTTGTCTTTATTTTAACATGAAACTGATATCTGTAACAACATTTGCTGTGACCGACCGATGTTAGCAGTTGTAGGCGTTACTTTAGAATTGGGACTTGCTTCCCTGAAAACTAAGCAGCTAAAAATAAGTGAAGCTGAATTGTGGCTTCACTTGATGAAATTATCGAAACGTGATATCCACCAATTTAAGGGATTGCTTCCAAGCTGCATCAGAGTGTCAGAGTAACACAACACGTTTACAAGTTTTTAGAAAACCTGTTGTCAATTTCAGTCGGGCTGAAAAAACTTGGAAGGAGCAGGAACAAACAGAGAATGAAATATAATTTGACACAGGAAAGAATTATGGGCGGAGTGAAAGGAATGGAAGGGAATTTGATACTGAAAAGATTTGGGCGAATTTAATAACTAAACGTCTGTAGTAGAGTTTCTGGAAGGAAAGAAGAGCTATGAAATGTAGATTACGGGAAGTTACTCAAGTTTAAAAGATTTAAGAAAAAAGAGAGAAATTTAAGAGAAAGCGTGGAAATTGTATTTTGATGCAGAGAAAGTGGTAAATAATGATGAAAAGCCAACATCTAAAGGGGTGACATCAGGACGAGAGCATTTCTTCCCATCCCTTTGATAAAGCCGGAAAAAGTTTGAGGGAAAACTTGTGGAGGAAAATTTATGCATGAATTATCCTTCTTTTTTCTCCATCTCGTAATGCGTTAACTTAACCTGATTCCCTGTTGCCCAGCTGAGGGAGTGTATCTCTATGTTAGAGAGAGGGGGTTTCAGTACCCTCAATTCAAAATAGAGATAGTAGTGGAGCGAGTACAAGTTGGTTTCAGTGTAAGAGTCGTTGTGCGTGTCTTAATGAATTTTTAAGTGCCTCAGAATAGATTTTTCTTGAGCAATAATAACTACCAAATTACAACAAAATACAAGAATGACGAATTGCCCTTCGTAAGAGAAGGGGAACAGCGGCCATTAAGTCACAGTGTTTTCTGTCCTCTGAGAAAAATTACCCTCTGTAATTAATATAACATGCTCAAGAGAAGTGTCTCCACGTTTTCTAAAGTTGTTATCCTTAAAAGAATACTTCAGAGCAGGCACTTCGTTTGCTCAATTCTGGCCAATGATTCGCAACATATATCGGTCTTGAAGTTTGATTTCCATATGATCCAGTCTCAGAACTGGAGCCCTCCTACTGCGTTTTTGCGTGCGTAACTCAAGCTGGCGTAAACGTGCTTGTATCCTGTTCACCGCACACATGAGCAGCTTTTACTATGTACTCATTAGAATTGATTACCCTTAAGCTTCCAAAATGACCTGCCGTAAATTGGTAGGTTGAGGGCATCATTTTTTGGGACAGAAACAATTTAATGGAATTCGACAGCTTTGGAGGAAGGCAAAACAGATTCGTGGGCTTAAATGATTGAGCGCGTTTCCGAGTCCAGGTGCAGGAAGGATGTGAGTAATATTTGGCATGTATTTGAAGTTATTGGTTATTTATGCAGACGACAGGGTTGCATTTGAGAAATACTAGCGGTATTGGAGCTAGAGTAATGTGAAAGAATGATAGCGACTCCTTGACCGGGCCTTATACTGTGTTCTGAAATCTTAAGGTAAAGAGAGAAATCGGTGAAAGCAGCAAGCGAGCTGAAAAGAAAAATAACGGAGGAGGACGGTGAAAGAAGGAAATATGGAGTTTTTTCTCTCCGCCCGCTAAAGTGCCTGAACGATTAGGAAAGGTTTAGTTACAAGAGCGGACGGGATCTATGACTTATGTATGAATAATGACCAGGTTCCTGTATGACCACTGGATCTTTGGCTACTACCGCCCCTGCTTACCAGCCCCCAAAGACAAGATTCATGAATTTTTCATCTGTAACCCGAATCCAGATTATAACTTGTGATTTATCTTGGCGTTTTCGTGAAAAAAGGTTAGGTTTGAAAAAGTACCGGTCTCACTGTTATTATGTTGGAGGAGTGATAGAGCGGAGTGTGGGACCAAGGTAGATATGAGCACAAAGGTCCTTTGGAGGTAGATATTTCTGAGCTTGTGGCTGAACACTGATCATACGAAGCTTAAAGCCGATGCCGGCCAGTACGAAAAAGTACTTGTGACAGTTGTGAGAAATATTGAAATTTCGGAATTTTGGAACGCAGTCAGTTAATAATGCGGGACTTATTATATGATGTTGCGGTTTCATGACTTAGAATGCTGAGAATATTTTGGATTAGTCTCGAAGGGAAGTTGGAAATGATTTGCATTGGACAAGAGATGCAGGAGACTATTCAGATGTGTTCATGTTGTCCAGTTCGGCGTCACCGTGGCGAGGATGAGCTTTGAGACTTTTCAGTAGTGGAGATTGCGGAGATGAAGGATATGCAGTGGACATGGATGCATAGCGTTTAGGAAAGATAGAAGGGGAGGTGAGCTTTTGGTGGTGGGGACTTGGACGGAGAAAGTACAGAGGGGGGAGGAAAATGATAACAAAGTACTTTTAGTCAAGATGGTTTCTTAGTGAAGGGGAAAGTTACATTCATTCCTCATGTGTTAGAGAAATTGTGGAGCGAAGGAGAGAGAGAGAAAGAGAAGAGGATTTTGGGAAATAGCGGGAAAAGAGTAAGAGGAGTGAGAGGTGGCAGCATATGTGCGAAATGGGTCCGAGGTTGAGATTGGACGGGTTTAGAATTCACATGTAATTCTGGAAAGGAATGTGATGAAGAAGTGTTGGCCTGGCTTTAGCTTGCTGACTTTTGTTGGGCGATGTTTTCAAAGGATGTGTGTGCTCGGCTACTACTGCTGTTTGTCTCTTGGAAAGAAAGTTCTCTTCTCTTTGGATCTTCTTCTTGCGGACTGCTGTTACTGCTTTTACTCGTCATAGTTTGGAAATTGAGGAAGAAAACTTTTGGAAACCAGCCTTCGCACTATGTATGATGAGAAGTTTGTGAATGGGAGAAAGCGAGAAATAGCAGAGGGAAAGAAAAAAGCCGTAGAATGGGATATGGATAAACGTAAAACGACCAGATAGAACTTTAAGTAGTTACCGGCGGGAGCAGCGAGGATAGGAAAGCTTATGAGATACTTCCTACAAGGCTATCTCTTTTTTCCTCTGGTTTACATAACGGGGTTGGTTCTGTGGGGTTTGCCGTGGAACCTTTCTCCTAGAGAAAGTACAGGGAAAATTCTAAGAGGGATGATATGTCAGATGGGACGAAAGGGGTCAGAGGGTGGGAGGCTGCCAGACACACGAGACTGTGTGACAAGAAATGTAAAACTATGAAAAAAATCAGTGCAATATCATCCTTCACGTGAGTTCTTGTGCGAACGGGTAGCGGGAAACAAGTCCGAGATCTTAACCCGAATTCTGAGAAACTACACACGATTGGTGTTACAGTTTGAACATGTTCTGTGCCTATAATCCCAGCAGCCTATACAATGGACTACTGGCTCGGTACCCGATTGTTGTAAGTAACGGCATCGAAATTCGTTCCGGAGTTCTGAGTTCTTAAAGCCTCCGGAACAATACTTGGTTACAGGCTATAAGGACACAAAGTTAATAGACATAACGAATTTTGCGCATTATCTTAGTGAGGACTGAATAAAGCTGAGACTTCAACCGTACGAATGTCGGTTGTCGTAAACGACCGGAGACGACGCACGTTTGCAAAGACCGTTTGGCAGATAAAATATGAGAGTTGCAAGTCTTTGGTATTCTTGAGTTAAGGCGCAAATCTGATTTCAGTGGAAGAGACAGACTTGTATTGCAAGATGAAAAGTGTTAATTGGAAATACGTGTGCCAAGAAAGAAGATAAGTCAGTTAATCAGAGAATAAACGTTAACTTGTGTTTTTCTTTGTTCACAGTTTGGTGCTGACGAGTTTCCTCAGGATTCTCCACGGTATGCATCCCCTAAGGCCTCTGGACTTTATCCTGAATCTTCCTATTTCATGGGTGAGTAAAGATGATTATTTGATTGTTTCTCTAAGAATGAATGGGTGGAATGCCAATTGTGTTACGAGCTACGAACACAGAATATGGACAGCATAACAGATAGGGGACACAAGGGAATTGGGTGCTGTTTAAGAGGAAGTGGCGGAACGAACAACAAACGGGATTGAAACAAATTTAATGCTAGATCAGGATTTACTACAAGAATGCCACAGTATCAAATGATGTGCTCTCCTGTGCATGAGGGAACAGTCGGCTCTGTTGGGTAGTCCCGGAACCGACGACGGAGATTATCTTTTGGTTTGAAATGGAGAAAGAACAAACAGAGAGGCGAGAGTTGAATACGGAATGCAGATTGTTCGATTTGATTAAAGGCGTAAGGGATGAAGTTAGCGAGTGACGTGATGCGAAGAAGTGTGAATTCTATTCAATCGGCTTGGCAACCGAGAAAGAGGTGCTGATAACCAGACGTTTCCTGGTGCGTTACGAGTTTATAATCGGATAACTTGCAGGCAGCTCATATGATAGAGGTGACCAAATTAGCAGAGGATGAGCAAAAATAATGGCTATTCATTCAAGAAATTAATCTCCGTTTCGTCACAAAAGAAACTAAAGACGCATACAAGCTTTGTTACATTTGTGCTTGGAGGCTAATAACTCGAAACATTAGGTACATACATAAAACTGAGCACTGAAATTTTCAGAGTTTAGCACAAGTCTTTTTAAAGCCAAATTACTCTGCAGGTTAGAATTTTCTTTTAAACAGAATAAAGTTTCAACAGGCACAGCATCGATAAGGTTTTACTTGAACGGTACATAGTATAGAAACTACAGGCAAGGGAACGCAAATGCATGTAAGTCTGATTTATTCGAATATTTTTAATGGTTTTAAGGATGAGGTGTGGCAATTGAAGGAAAGTATTTTCCGAATACAGGATATACAAACATGAGTAATCAGGCCGGCAGACCTCAGAAATTTGCAAGAAGTTAAAAACTGAGATAGGCTGATGTGGCAGTAATTACTGCGTCGGATGCTAAAGAATATTAACATTTTCAGCAGATCAAATTCGTGAAATTTAATTTAGATCATTCAGAAATTAACAATGAAACATACTATTGTAGATGGTGGGCCAGGATCAGAATGGGGACCTGGGGTAGGAGGATCGAATTCCTATGGAGGATACAACGCAGGATCTTCTATGATGCCATCGCATTTGTCGCAATCATATCCAGGCGGAAATGGTGGACCTGCTGGAAGTGGAATGCATCTTCCTCCGAGCCATGACCCCATGAGCGGCTACAATCATCCAGGACTTCCAACAAACAACGAATCTCCATTGATTGCCTCTTCTCTTCCACCGATGTCTACCTTCAGATCAAGTGGGACTGGAGCACCCGGTGGTGGAAATCCGGCTGGCGGTGTGAGTAATACATCGAGCCCTCTGTACAATAATCATAGTCCTGTTGTGGTGGCAGCCCAAACTGCTAATCAATCAGGGGACACTGTTGGGAAAGCATTGGCCTCGGTAAAAATGAAACTGAATTGAATGCCAAAAGCTGCTTCGATTTTTCATAAAGTTTGCTTCTGTCAGTGGTGGCTGGGTTCGGGCAATATGCTATGGCAAAGGCATAAATAGAATGTGTGGTTGCTAATTTTTTGAAAAACTTGGTTTTAGCAGATTTACCCTACTGATCACAGTGCCAGTAGTTCGAGCCCTTGTACTCCTGTAAATTCACCTCCACCGCTAACCTCAAGTGCACAACAGTGGGGCGGAGGAGCAGGGCCCATGCCTCCGTTTGCTTCCGCGAATCATCCGCCTAATTCTCCTGGTTACGGGGATAGAGCCTTACACATGGTCTGCCCTCCCATGAATCACCAGGTACGATTATATTTTTCGTTGGATGGCTCCGAGCCCGTTGAATTCCAGTTTATGGTTTGTAGTGAAAAATTAAATGTTTTGATTCACACTAGGTTTTATGTTGTTATGTTACTGATTTGTAACGAAAGGAATGTTTTATTACTCATTTTATGTGCTGCATGATATCAGTTTGTGTTCTACAAATGTTGCATCCGGTTTGTTTTTTGATTGATTTTACTGTAGCCTGTGCCAGAACAGCAGAGATTTGATGATGCGCTAGGCATCCTCAAAGGGATGACTGATCATGCTGAGGTATTATTTCTTTGTGTGTTTTATTTATTTTTTCTATCACTCACCCGCTTTTCCACTAGTGTTGACTCTCTCGAATATTTCTATTTCTAAAAATGTGCTAAGCAGACCGTCGTCTGTGAGACGTGAAAATCATTTCGATTCAAAGCAAGACACGCAGTTCTACGTTCCTTTATTTTACAGGGTTCTCGAATGGAAGAACGACTGGATGACGCTATTAATGTTTTGAAGAATCACGCCGAGAGCCCTCACCCGTCTTTCCACTCGGGCCTTGGACCCGTTCCATCTCATCTGATCAGTAATTCTCAAACACATTCCAATGGTCTCTTGGTTTACCCTCCTCCGCTGGAGTCTCACATTGTAAGTGCGAAATCAGGACTGAATTGACCAGTGTTTACGCCACTTTCATTAAGTTGTGCTTGCCTTAGTTCAGCTCACTGGAATATGTATGAGCTTATAAAACTAAAGTTACCGCATCTGCTAGAATGCAGCAAGATTAGCATGGCAGCACTTATTTCAGATTTTCGTACTGTCAAAGCGTTGGAATTATTTTTCGAGCTTCAGTTAATGAACAGCATGAGAAACATTTATTGAGCATACAATACTAACGAATTTGTACGGAGTCAAGATGCAATCCGCTAGATTTTGATCCGTGACTGACGGACGCGTGACGGATGACTCTCAAAGAGATGTAGGAATAGAGTAGGGAATACTTGCGTACTTTGTAGCTGTGCAGAAGGGCACGACGTGGAAGTTGCAGTGAAATGAATTGCCAGCGTAATGAAAAGCTGGCTAGACTGATGAGGAATAATTAATTTATTATGTGGTTGTCATTGGAACGTTTCAGAGTCCGCATGGTAATTGTAACACTGTGGGAGGGACTCCGCAGTCCTACGGTCCAGTCCCTAGTAATTCCTCAAATAATCCCGACATCAGAGACGCATTGAAGATTGAGAGAGCTAATCCTCCACCACCGACCACGGCTAAAACAAGTGAGTCATTTGCTTCTAATGATGAATATCGTTGATTGTCCTTGTCCTCTCGAGCATGTTATTGTTGCAGAGATGAGTACAACTCAGAAAAACATGTATTTTTTATTAGAATTCGGTTGACTTTGGAAATGTTGAACTGGCTCTTCAACGTTTAAATCTGTACGGACTGCCATTGAATATTTTATGTCTGATTTTGCAGAAAAACGAAAAGATGGAGGAAACGCACCTGATGTTGATGTCAAAGCGGAACTCCTTGGTCTTGGATCTAATAATAGTAGCGCTAGTACCACATCTTCCACATCTTCCATGGGCCCGAAAGGAGCAAAGAGATCAAGAAGGTTGGTAGAATGTATTTGTCACGCATAGTAATCAAACTATGACGCCTGTTGTATTAAAAGCAGTGACTGATTATGTAATCATATTTGGGGCAAATTAAATAGGAGTAGCGAGGGTGAGGATGATGACGACGGCAACCCCGATACTAAAGTGCAGCGGGAAAAAGAAAGAAGACAAGCTAATAACGCTAGGGAAAGGTATGTATTTACTACTTAAGCAGGTTTTATTGCTATGGATGCAGACGACTTTACTTTGACCGAATCCATTTGTAATATTTAATGCGGTTGCAACTTTTCAGAATCCGAATCAGAGATATTAACGAAGCACTGAAAGAACTTGGACGAATGTGTATGCAGCATCTCAAATCCGATAAGCCTCAAACTAAATTGGGCATTCTCAATATGGCTGTGGAAGTAATTATGCAACTTGAGCAGCAAGTTAGAGGTGGGTAGCAACAGCAAGGAATAGCCATCAAGAGATTCTAATTTATGATACGATCAGCCTTATATGCGCAATTATAAAACATGCCTGATTTTTCTGAACAGAACGAAACCTTAATCCTAAGGCTGCCTGCTTGAAGAGGCGTGAAGAAGAAAAAGCGGAAGATGGGCCTAAAATTCCTGGTCATCCGCTTGCCCCACCCCCGCATTTAGGACCGCCTTTCCCATCAATGGGAGTTCCAGTAAGTTACTTGGCAACTTTTGAGGGACTAGACACTGATGTGAGGTTACAGAAATAGCTTAACGAAAATTAATTTATTTGCTCCATTACGCTTTATGACTTAAAAGTTAAACGTTTATCATTCAATTTCCGTGTTGCAGGTAAATCCTCCAGCGCAACACTCGCACCCTCATCCACATCTCCAAGCCCAAGGACAATGACATTGATGGAATGCATATGACATCTTTCATTAGCTTTTACCTTATACTTATTATTACAAATTCAAGTGATTTCGGCAGTTCATTCATATCGTCAGCTTATCACGTCGGCGAATGTAGAAGAATTTGAAAACAAATTATCTAGTAGGTGTATTTAACATTTAATTGACGATAATGTAGTTGTAAGTAACTTTTTCAACGTCAATATATTTTTTATATAGACAAGGGATGACAACAAGGAAGAAGCTACACTAGGAATATCAATGTCTTACCACCGTTTTAAAGTGTGTGATATCTTTTCCTACATAATTAAGGTAGACATAATTCTCTTGAAAATTCAATTTATTAGCTACACGGGCAGTACTCCTAATAGCTCACTAAAAACAAAGTAATGCACTTTTAGACCGAATGCAGGAGAGGGCTATAAAAAGCTAGGTGGTCTTGATGACTTAGCAACAGCTGCTTAAATTCATTGCCAAATGTCAGGTGTGCCATGACTTTGGAAGCTATGTTGCAGCTCTACACATTGTCCCATTGCCATTGTATGCCATTAAGTTTGAAAATAATTATTTTTGGTGTGTTCTCCGTGATTGCTCGTACGTAGTTCTGGTATGTGCCCGAGATATGTTGACCATCTGAGGGGAAGTCGCAGACCATGAAGTCACATGAATGTACTGAGTATTATATCAAATCTGACCGTGTTTTGAATGCGCCACGCATGCCATAACAACGTTTTAACCGATGTAGTCAGCTCAAGATTATATTACCTATCGTTGATTTTAAAATGAGATGTTGGTTTTACTTAGTTGTTAAGCTCAAACAGACCAGGGGTTCAAGTTAGTCTAGGTTTGCTCACATGTATAAAGTTCATTTACTGGGCTCATTTTTCTAGGAAGTATTAGTTGAAGCGATGATAATGCAAAACCTCATAAGAGAACTCTCTGTAGTCACGTTAATTAAGTAGCTTCAGAATGACTGTTGACACATCGTGATGTGACCATCCGTAACACTTTAGTAGGCCGATTACAAACTTTTACGTGAGTGAAATATTCGTTATGTAGTTTGTAGTGGTTTTAGTAATGTTACAGTTTGTTTTTACTGTGAAAATGTTACGTTTTATATCTCTCTGTTACAGGTCTGACCTGTTTAGTTAGTTTCTAGGGTAGTTCAATGTCCTTATGAGCTTTTTAGTTGTATTTGGACCAGTAACAACAGATGAACGGAAATTTTTGTGTCGCATGCCTTGAAAGACACGCAAAATTTATTTGCAGCCCAGTGGAAGCTGTTCAAAGATCACGAATGCAACTACGCGAAAAGTCCAAAAAACTGCAACCACTAATCACATATAGCGGTATTGTCCCTCTAAGCAAACTGCAACTCAGTCATTGAGAAGCCGTGGGCATGGGATGCATATGAAAGTTATCACAGCTGTAATCAAACATCAGATGTGTGTAATCTATTAAATACAAAACTAGGCTGATATCAAGATAAGATAATATAGATTTTTTTTAAAGTAAATTAATGAGAACGAGTAAGACCTTTGTAATTAGCACTGCGTATATTTAGCCAGTGGAGTTAGTAGAATGAACAATCTTTTAGTTTACATGGCTACCGCTTCCAATAGTCAGAACTGTATGCGAAAAAGCATGCATTAATTTATGATTCAACTTATTAGCCGTTTTAAATCGCAAAAATGTTCAACTTCTTGATTATGATACTGACTTTTATGAACAGAAATAGGCGATGCTCATTATTTCTCTTTTTTCTTGGTGAAGGAGAAAGCAGAAGTGCTAAATCCGTATAAAACTTTTAACTGTCAAAAAATGTATGGTACGCATAGCTATAAAACCAAGTATACTAAATTTTTTAAATTTTATCGCAAGCCCAGGCTACAAAACAAAAATCGACCTGCACAACTTTATTTGCTGAAAAAATAAAAGCGGAGGTGATGTTCCACTCTTACAATTTGTTGAACCTGGTTGCAGCTTGAGGGTTAGCAGCTAAAGATACAGTTTGAATTAAAAGTGTTCTAAACCTGTAACCTCTAGCTTGTAAATCATCGATAGCCATATTATCAATACCTTAAATACATCTATACAATATTATATACAACACACTCGGTTATCATCATTGTACAGCTAATTATTATCCATAGAAATAAACGTTATAACTGCTTGAAAATGATGATGTGCTCTGCAATTGTGTAAAATCGTGCAAACAGTCTTAATACGGTTATTATTCACAGTTCACATGCACCACCTAGGCTTCACGAACTGAAACACGATCCCCAACTCGTTGAACTTGTCAATAAGGTATTGTGAAACCTTAAAGGAACACGTAATTCATGATTAAATTAGAAGATATATATTAATTGTGCATTTGTTTATGCCAGAAGATCAAGAATGGGTAGGCTAGTCGTATCCATATTTCAAACCAGGCACTCACCTCAGATGATGAAGGGGCCGTTATCCCAACATGTTTCAAGGACTTCATCTTTGTGAAACCGATTCGAAAACTCTCCTCGTCGAAGAGAGGACGCTCACGGTTGAACGTAACGTAGAGGTCTTTGAGCCCTGGGAAGAAAATTACCTTTATGAACTTATTGTCATTCCGCGTAAAACACAGTGCTAACGAAAATGACGTTAGTTATTTGACTTACGGCTAATGGCTAATAGGCCTTTATAAGATGACTTCTCGAAGCCATCTCCAAATAATACACTGTTGCTAAGGCAACTCTCGGGATAAACGGTGTCCGACAAACATAGCTTCCGCAGTTTTTGCGAAGAACTCAATTGTAAAAGCAGCCATCTAGCTTCCTCGCACGTCTTCGGCGTAGCTTTAAGGACTTCTAAATTTGGAAAAGCTTGCGGTATTTTGTTATGAAATTCTGTGATTTGCTTGGTGTGTGCCGGGTAGGCAGCGAAAGAGAGCTCCTTAACTCCTTCCAGCTTAGGAACCAAGTAGCTTTGGGATATGGAGTCACCAAGGCATTTTCCGAACCGTAGTTTTAGAACCTCAAGATTTTTGAAACTTTTCGGTGGAATTGAGGACAGAAATAAATCCATCAGATTGATCTTAGATGACCATCTGACGAGGTGCAAGTCGAGTTCAGTTATGCCCAAAGCGACCAAATGGTCCAATTTTTGGAAGAAAATCCGGATTCTCGTGTCATAAAGTTCTGTTTTGACTTTCTTTGGGGCAAAGTGATTGACTAGTGAGGCAACTTCCATTTCCTGTGCCATAACGTTATTTCTAAAAAGGGATTAATATTGGATCAGATTAGACACAGTAAGGGACGGGTGCTTTAATTCAATTGATAGCTGAGGATTGGAAGCAGCAGACATTAGTTACTTACAACTGAAGTGACGTTATAACAGGCTTGGGCTCCAGGCTCCTAAGATTTTGACCGACAAACGGGAGCAGGTTCTCTGTTCTGCTGAAGCCATCGCCCATGTCTAAGAAAATACTCTGCACCCATAAAAGAAGATGGAACAAAGTTAGAAAAAGACCCAGTGGAAAGGATTGATATGCTGACTCATCTTTACAAATGCTTTTAACGCTAATAAGTATTGCTCAGTTTTAGTCATACGTTTAGTTCCGGACACGTTTGCAAAAATTTCCAATGGAAGGGCTTGATGTGGTCTGCAGTGCGAATACTGACTTTAAAGGAAAACTCTTGAAGGTTTTCATGTTGGAGTCTATCTTCTCTAAAGTTTGAGTCGAACCACTTGGTACACTTTGGAGCCTCATTTTCCCCCGGGTCGTTATTATTACTCTCGGGCTCTTTATCGATATTCAGTTCCAGTTTGGTTAAGCATGGAAAAGCTTCCAGAATATCTTTCAGGTTCTCATTACAAAGGTACACGGACACTTGTGAAAGTACAAGTTGCTGCACATGAGCCGTCCAAGGAGCATTGACTTGTAACAGGTGCGTGAGCTCAGTCCTCGT
>VRMD01001160.1:0-18551 GCA_009872375.1 Sminthurides bifidus
GCAAAGCAAAGGGAGCATGGCTCACAGTACTATCAGCTGTACATTCCAATAGTCAGTTCCAGCAGTCCTCACGTTAACTGTAACATGTAATGTGGGCCTTTTAAAAGTAAGTACAGCACGTGTATCTGTACTTCTTCAACTTTAAAGGGTGACTTTTGCTTTGATCCAGCAAGAGAAAAGATTTACACTTCTGCAATTCATTCACAAACCGCTATTCTTCATTTCGGTATTCTTGCTTCAATGCATTCGAGGATTGAGAAAAAAATTGTATAAAAACACAAGTAATTTATCAATTTACGTTTGAATTTTGTAGCCTCGAGCAAGTAACAAATTGTGTCCATCAATTTTTGAAACCAGTCCTCTAATTTCGTCAGTATGGGTGACAGTCGTCCACAAATCAATCCTTCGCTGTTAACCAACATCGCGAAAGATAAGGAATGGAAGAAGTTGTCAATCAAGGACATCAGTTCTAATCCGGTAAGGGTTTTCGATAATTATGAGAATTCATTTAGAATTGTAGTTATTCTAGAATAATCTGTGTTTGGCAGTGCGTAGTTAGTGCCACTTGCTGTTTGATTATCTACTATTGTGTGAAAATGTAACGGGTAGCTTGTAGTAAACGGATGCATTGCTGTTTGGAGCCAGTCTAAAACGTGTGATTTTGATTCACAGAACTTCTTGATCCCAGTGGAGGAAGTGATGATTGACGATGTGGACGAGAACATCACGGTGGGCTGTGTCAACAAGAAAATTCAACGAGACAAGAGTAAGAAGGTTGAGGATGATCAATGTCGAGAGGAACGACTCAAGGTTCTGGAGATGTTGGCAGGCACGATTCAAGGTACCGGAAACACTGGAACACGGTCAATCTTTGGACTTAACTAGTATCTCTAATCGCTACTCTAATTACAATCAAGCAACTGCTTGATTTAGGAACCTGTTTTGTGCTTGTTCTCGTTCACACTATATGTCTGAATAATTAAGTACGCTCAAGTCTATTTGCCTATATGTCTGTCGGAGATGCTATCCTTCACGTTCCATAAGCTTACTCTAAACTTTTTGAAGTAATGCTAGTAAGGAACAGCTCACAATGAACGATTCACATTCACTGTTCGATTCTCACATTAGTTTTGATTACGCAATACGCATATGTCACACCTACAGCGGAAGTTTACTTCGTGTAAGTTAGATTAGACTTTACTGATAATGAAGTACAGCTGGATGTGTAAAGGTGTCAATGCAATAAGATGATTTGAGCAATCGCTAACTTGCTAATTTCAGTTTATAAGCTGGCCCTGTGGCTGTCTAGCCAGGGGCCGTAACTAAGTGGATAGACCATAAAGTTAATTAGATCAGTAACAAATGAAGTTTTCCAAATGTAGGTATGGGAGATGGGGGGAACTTCCCGATTAGGACCAGACTTAGATTTAAGGAAAGTTCAAGCAAAGCGTAAGTAAAGTAGGCTTAAAATGACAAGGGGTAATCATCGTGTCTCCAGAATTGGTTGACATCTCATGTTGGCTTTTGCACGCAACCATGAATTGAGGATCGAGCACACGTGTGACAGATTTGCAGTTGGTTTGGTTTTATAAGTCCTATTTGTAGAAGACGAAGACATGTACTCCTTAAAATTCTCAAGAGCAGGAAAGTAATGTGACGATTCCACCATTTTATGAGCAAAGCAGGGTAGGGCGAACACGGAGAGGATTGCATAAAGCTCTGAAGATTCTCTGTTATTTCAACCAGCTGATGGAGACAATTAGACAGGTGGAACAATACGGAGGAGTTGTTGCCGATCTTTAATCGTCTCAGCCTCGAGTAGGCAATTATCGTAACGGGAATTCTGCAAGAGTAAACTAGGGTGATCATGGCGATGCAAGAGGTGGTTGATGACAAATCTTTCTAGTGAATTCGGATTGAAAAAGGTACGACTTCGAAAATGGTTGGGCAGTGCTTCCTAAACTGTGGACATACCTGGTTGTTCCTGGGTACGCTCTTTGTAAAGTTATCCGTGTAATTTGTTCATTGGGTCTTTGAATTGAAGCAATTTTTCTGTGTTGCTGAGACCGACAAGACTTCATTAGTGTCCAGAACCTGCCATTATAGGAATTATGAATTTAACTTACAAAAGTGCAGTTTTGGTAGCTTTTCTATTAGCGGGATGTCATTTAAGCAGTGGTGCAAGACAATCTGAAGAAAGGCCCGAAGAGCTCGATACTGGAGAGAGCGGTCGTATCATGGCCACACTACCACCACCTGGCAGCAATCCTCTCTTCGGGCTGCTTGATAGCACACACACCGCTGGGCTACTCAAAAGGTCCACCATTCTCTTCCACGTTTCAACAAAGCTCTATGCCTGGGTACCAGTCTGACGGCTTATCATTTTACGGTAAGAGATTGAGCCTGTAGCATGGCTTACGTAGAAGTTAATTGATTTCAGTTCAGAAATTTCTTGCAACAACTTCTGGTAATTCTTAGACCAAAGTATTCGGAACGGTAAAAAAATGAGTGCGAACGCTCTGTCTTCCTTGGCTTCTCTGAGTCCTGCAACCTTACTGGCTCTAGGATCTGCGAATAGCTACGGTTACATGGGTAATTGCTGTTTACTACTAACTGAGATTATTTTAATAAAACTAGGTTTGTAGATATCACTCATTCATTGTCCTGGGTCCACAGATTCTTTGGCAACCTCCGAATTGAACGACCATCAGGCAGTTCCAAACAGCAATTACGCTTCCAGTAACGGGGGAAACGGTCACTACCAGAATCAGCATCATCATCAAAATGACCATCATGTCATCAGTCATCCGACATCCGTTTCTTGGAAAATTCACTTTCGGGTATGAACATTACGAGAGGCGATATAAGGATTTTACTTATACTAACTGTTACTGACTAGAATGAGACTTATTCGATGTTCTGTAGCAAAGACCCTCATTCAAGTTATGAAACACCAGTGAACTATTCCGCTGTGGGGTTGCTTGGTTTCTTGGCTCTGTTAGCCCTGATTCAGGTACTGGATTTGAGAGACCCAAGAGCTAGAACAGAGCGTTCTTCTGTTTTTGAAATGAGCAAAAGATCATACGAATAAGTTGAAGATACAAAGCTTTATCCTATCCGCCCTTCTTGTAGTCATTATCCGAATCGCGTGCAATCCTCACACTTTCAAAACAAGACAGTATTTGTAATTCATGTGGAATTGATTCATCCTTTCCTCTTATGTTTATGCAAAGACTTTGATAAAATGCAGGAGACCAGACTGTAACTCGGCTCTGGGTTTGTTAGCTGTTTTGGGCCTTGTCTCCTTCCTCCAGGTGAGAGAGGGATTTGATTAGCTTTACTTGGTTGTTCGTATGATCTTTTGTGCAGATAAGTATTAAATCAAAGCTAGCATGAATCTATATGTACGTATCTTTTGACTGATCTTGTACCTGTAGAATGTGCTCACCCAACTGACGTCAACAACAGCCGCGCCATTGACCGGCAGAATGAGACGAAGTACAGATTTCGTAGATTTCAACCCTGAAGAGTCACTTCGAACTGGAAATGAACAAATCATTGCTTTGACTCTACCACTTCTGGTAAGTCTTGCACGTTGAAAATTTCGAGAACGTTAAGCATTGGTGACTTATAGCAAGACACAGTCACTGATATGGTCGGTCAATCTTTTCACAGACGGCGGCAGCCCATGCAAAAGACGGCCTTATTCCTGTAAATTGTGCTTACTTGGACGTGTGCAAGGTAAACCATGAATTGGTCAAGGCGTTGGGTACTAAAGGCCGGTCTGTGGCCTTATCTCTTACGTAAGTGACATTTTTTCAACCTTGACAGGTGACTCTTTCACCTTTAACGTTATCATGTTAACAATGTGTTTTGACCCCAATGCAGGAAAGCCGTTCATCAGCTTCTAAAAAGTAACGCAGGAGCCCATGCCCATCTCCAGATTTTGAAAGCAGGAAAAGTTGGAAGGAACGTTACCAGTAATTGTGACCAATACTTCTCCAGATGTCGTCAACTTGAGTTGTTGCCAAGCTACACGATTCCGGTCACCATGATGCAAAGTATAGCCTAAAAGGACTGGTAAACGTATTATTCACTCAAACTGGAATTTGTAGTTGTTAAGTTTATAAAACTCGGACCGTACGTAGGTTCTTTAAGTTTTCATGGTCTATGACCTCTGGTTTCAAAAAATATGGTAATGGTATTTATTTAAGCGTGTTTGCAGGCAAGGAAGCTGTTTTGCTGAATAAATTTATCGTCATCATCACAACCTTGTATCAAACATTCAAATTGGTTGTAGATAAGCTCTATATTAGTAGGCAGACTATATTTAAGGTTTTGGCTTCAGCACTACATTCAAGTCAATCAATGCCTACGTTGCAGGACAAGCTTGTGCTTCTTCGGCGTCAGTAAAAATGAAACTTGCGGTTCAAAATTCACATTAGGGTTTTCTGGATCAGGTTGTATCCGATACCGTTGTAGTATATTAGTAGCATACAAAAATATTTCCTCTTTAGCAAAGACTTCTCCAGGACAAGTTCGTTTCCCTCCACCAAAAGCCGCGTAAGGCTCATGTTTCACAATCTTGTTGTCAGGACCCAAGAATCTCTCCGGTCTGAAGTTCTCAGGGTCCCCCCAGTACTCAGGGTCATGATTACAGTCATAGTAATTAAGAATAAGCATCGTGTCCTTAGGTACATCAAATCCACCAATCTTCGTATTTTCTGTCACTCTTCGAAAAAGACCAATTGGCGCTAGACTGGATATCCTAGTGATTTCAAACATGACAGCTTCCAAATAAGGCATGTTTGGACGGTCAGAGAGGGTTGGAGCTCGGTCTGACCCGATGACCGAGTCGATCTCAGCAAGCAGTATATCTTGAACCTGAGGATTGGCGCTGAGGTAGAGCAGGAGCCAGTTAATGGTCGTGCAAAATGACTCGGTGCCGGCAAAGAAAATGTCCAACATGACTGTTTTCAAAGACGTTTCTGGAAATTCGATACAATGTTGCTATGAACGTTATTTCCGTTACTGACTCATGAGTCATGTTGAAAAATGTGAACAATTTAGGCCTAGCCTGGTAAAAACTTGCAGACATTGTATACCTCCTACTTTTCCGTAGAAACTGGACGAAGGGTCCGTTGTCTCCCTGATTTTGTCCAAGTAAGTGTCAATGAAATCCCTCGGCTGGCCTGGAATCCTACTGGATTTGTGCTGGTCAATCCATTCTTGAAAAAACTCCAGCACAGGGAGTAAATCTTCCATCATTTTGTCATACCCAGAGAAATAAGGAAAGAGCCGAGTGAACCATGGAATGAACATGAGTAATTCTGTTTGGCCGCTGTAATTTTCCAAGTTCCTGTAATGGAATGAAGGAAACAGGGTTGCGTGAAATTGCAGGCAAAGGCCATAAACAAAACGTGATAATGGCAACCCGGGAAGACACTGACACACCGTTTCCACGCGATCAGTGTTCTGACTATGGGCCCAGACTCGACGTGAGGTCGTAAAGTGAAGGAACATTTCGTGCTCTCCGTCCATTCTTTCAGTAGTATTATTAGTTACAAGCAATTGCACTTACGCCGCAACCTGTTGCCACAACTTCCGCACTTTCAGATCGTCATGAGGCATCCTTTCTCCGGCCAAGAAAATCCAACTCGCGTTCAATGCGGGCACGTAAAACTTGTCTAGAAAGCAAACAGGCTGGCCTTCATCTTTAAAGTTGTGTAACCAGTCTGCTATTTCTCCCCCTACGATCTCGTCCATGGATTTCCCGGTCGAGTTACCCGTTTTGCTCCAGCCCAGGTCTTTGAGTATTTTATGAGTGAAGCGCCGCTGTTCCACCCATTGGTCCCCGTCACTGAACAGAATACCTGGGACAATTTGCACGTGTTTAATTGTTTGAGACAGGAAATGTATCTTTACATAGGTCAGGTTGAAATAACGGGAAATTTACCTCTTCTCACACCTCCACTCCGGTCCAGAAACGGCTGTAGGTCAGGACGTCCCTGACAGCTTGGATGGACCAGGCATTCTTTTATGAGCTTCCAGTCACTGACAGCAACGGTTCTGTAGTGTGGTCAAATTACGTATAGTTGCTGAAGTAGTTTCATTCGATTGTAATGCTAGCTTTATTACATGCAGCCGGATAAAAACTTACGGAAAACTTCCGAAATCCAGGCCGACAACTGGGCCGTACGTCCTTTTCCATTCAGTAAACCTTTTGTAAGGGGCCTCTCCGACAGAGAGAAGGCTACCGAGGACAGGTACTCTCCATGGACCTGCAATCACCAGTGGTAAAACAACTGTACTTATAATTGAAAAGAGCTTTACTAGCAGCTGGAGTCCATGATGTTTTTTGCACAGCTTGTTTTCTAGGCCCAATATTTGACATTGTTACCTAACCTGGGGGAAAGTTTTTTGGTCGTCGGTAGTAAAGCCAGTAGACGATAAGTATAGCTATAATTGCGATTAAAACCTCCATTAAAAATTGGGTCCTGGCACTATATGTAACTGAATTGTAGCCAATAAAGGGCTTCTTCTAATAAGAAACGACGTTATACTCCGTTCACTTTACGAAATTAAAATTGATGTCCAGGGTCAGGGCAGAGTCCTTACAAATGTCCTATATGAAGATACTTTAACAACTTCGAAGTAGTTACCTAACCTGGGGGAAAGTTTTTTGGTCGTCGGTAGTAAAGCCAGTAGACGATAAGTATAGCTATAATTGCGATTAAAACCTCCATTGAAAATTGGGTCCTAACACTATATGTAACTGAGTTGTAGCTTCTAATAAAGGGCTTCTTCAAATAAGAAACGACGTTAATAAGTACTCCGTTCACTTTACGAAATTAAAATTGATGTCCAGGGTCAGGGCAGAGTCCTTACAAATGCCCTATATGAAGATACTTTAACAACTTCGAAGTACTTTGATATAGTTTGTCGACGTAGCCGACTGATGTTTTTCCTAGTGCGGTGGGCAAAGGACTGAAGGAGAAGTCCCCTTTAGAGCAAATTACACAGAGACCCGGGCTTGCAAATAAAGAGACCGTAAGTTATGGGGAAGTACGACTTCTAACATCCAACCAGCAACTAATAGTTCGCCCTGAAACTTGTTCTCTTTACCCAATGACTCTAAAGATGGAGAACACAAGAGTCCAAGTTCAGGTGACAATAAAATGGTAGCTACCTGAAGTATTAGTCTCTCGTCTCCCTCATCTGCACTTCGATCATTGAGGATGTTCGGCTTAACTGATTTCTTGGAAGAGATTTGTAATTCCAGATGACGTACCGGAGGCAAACAATGGCAATGCATCCCTCCGGATATCACCTTTGTGCTTGATGTAGTACAAAATGTAACTATTCTAACTAGTAAGCTCTTAAAACTAAAACCAAGTCAAAGAGTAAAGGAAGCCTGAGTCATTGATTCAAAAGGTTTTTATTACAAAACACACATTCATACGGGCATTAAAGCTTAACATCATCACAATCATGGTTAGAAAGCGTCATTATCACGATTGTCATTTGAAGGCAAAAGTAAATAATACTTCATTTATCACATTCTTTAACTACCTATGCACAAATATCATACTCAGTTTACACTGTAGTTGAAATGCCAAAACACTTTTGTATCTCCGCCAGCGTCTTCCCTTTGGTTTCAGGAACACAAAACTTGATGAAGAAAATACTGACCAAGCCAATACTAAAGAACAAGGCAAACACCCCCCACAAATGTATGTCAACCATCAAGACCGGAAAGGACTTGGTCACCAAAAAGATGCAAAACCAAGAGTACCCGATCGTCAATGGGTTCATCACATTCCTAACATTGGACGGGAGGATTTCTCCCACCAAGATCCACAGACACAGGGCCGAATCCAATGGCAAAGCCAAAGGCGAACGTAATGAGTAAAATCAACGGGACTACTTGCAAATAGCCACAGTAGCCATTTGTCAACTTCGGGCCTGAGCAAAAATAAAAGTAGAGGCTGAGGAGCCCTGCGGAGGACGTGAGACAAACGCCGGAAAGCATCAAAAGGAGCTTCCGGCCAGACCTCTCCACGTAAATGGTGGAGATGAAGATGGCAATACACTGCGTAGTGGCCAGAAATATTGCGGGTACATAAGGCCCTAGGGTATTTACACCTGGCGTTTCTTTGAAAATCGTCACGGAGTAAAAAGTAACCCCGTTTATGCCAGTGAGTTGCTGGAACGACATAATCCCTAGAGCGACGGCACAGGCTTTCACTGTGCTCAAATTCCATGTTTTTCTCCGAATCCGCACTGGTTTCACAAAATCCTCCAAAGAGTCTTGGTCAGCCTTCGGCGGCTGCAAAAACACGAGCTTAGATTCCCGGTAGGGGTCCATTTTGGTTGATGATGAGGAGGTATTGCGAGTTGGGCTGCTCTCTGGCTTTTGTTCCATCACAGTGAGGGGAAGCACCATTCCAGGAAGTGAAAGCATACAAGAGGCGAAGGCCAGGGGACGCCAATGTAATCCGCTTCCAAGCAGATTTGAAAACCAAATGCCGAATACTAGTAGGAACTATGAATAAGCGGATCATTACGTTGAGTCAAGGCGGTTGAAAGCTCCGTTACTTAAATGGCTACAGCATACAGTGAGTTTCAAGCTACCTGAGGAATGATTCCGAGTTGGCCGCGGAAACGATCTGATACATTTTCGATTATGTACAGAGGAGCGCTGCAGATTGCCATTCCGCTGCCTGCGCCACCTGAAATATTCAAGATTGCATGTGCTTTACGACCTAATGGTAGTTCTAAATCTCAGCATTGAAAATCTGCTGTTTGTATTTCCATGCATGCATTCTGAAGTATCTTGGTAAAAAGACGGGATGAAACAAACGCTCACCTAGAATCCTGCCTACAAATACCCATTTGACAGATGGCGAAAAGGCGATAGTAGCCCATGACAAAGACAAAACAGGAGCTGCAATAAAGTTAATCGTTTTCTTGGTTCCAAAATAACGTATAGGAATGGCTGATAAGACTGAGCCTGCCAATGCACCCAGGGGGTTCAATCCGCCTGAAAAAGTAGACGTTATGTGTAGCACTAATGCCAGTTTGGATTTCGCTGAACATCAACCAGTAGTAAACGAAGGTTTAGCTAGGATAGACTAGACAAATGCAAATGTCAAAGCAAAGTCTTACCAATCCATGAAGACTGATGGTGTGATAAGCCTGGAAAGGTGACGAAATCCTCTGCCATTGATGGCAGGGCTGAAGATGTGTACCCGATACATAATCCGGCAGATAAAACAGTGTAGGACACGAAAACTGCTCTCCAGAACTGCAATTATGCATACGTGACATTATCGGCTGTTGTGGATTGAAACTCAAGCTTTAACATTTCCACCGCAGCAAACTGGATCCTTATCTGCGACATCCTCCGGGGCAAAGTTAAATGGCGAACCATGCACTGCACCATGATAGTAAGCTATTATTGATCAGTGATAAGAAAAGCTGTTATTGTCCCTTACTTGCTGCAGCTTGGTGTCATTTTCTTGATGGATCAATAACTTTTGTGACTTTTCCTCCTCTTTTCTATCCGACTGGTTCAGGGTGTGCGTTTCCTCAATTTGGTATTCCGCTTCCTCACCCATAATGCTCGTATTAGTGAGGAATGAACAGGGCTGCCAGGATTACCACAACGATTCTCCACCAAATTATCGAATGAATGACAGAGAATTGCGAGTGCAGTCACAAACGTGGGACTATCACAGTCCTGGGTTCCTGCTCCCCCGTCGGTTCGCGAATTTTCGTATGCACTAATATGCAAAAACTAACAGGCATAGAAAATGCTAGATTATCAAAGTCAATTCTGGCCACAGAACCTATCAGGAGTTTGTCGCGGAAACGTAAACTGAGTAGAAGGGGGGAGAAGAAAGAGAGGGAGACCAAAGAAGGCAGTAATGATAAAAAGCAGAAATAGCATGCAGTAATTTGCAAGCACAGCAGTAACCTTCAAAGGCGCAGAACTGAAGGAATTTAGAAACCTACCAGCTCCGTTTGTAGTTGTTGTCTCACATGTGAATGCTTTGTCTGAGCCCATCGACTCCGGTAGTTTTTCACCACATCAGAGCATATCATCGTCGTTTAGACTCGGCATGAAACCTTAGCCGAGAGCCGAGCCAGGCTTTTTAGCTTCAGTAGCATGTCTTGATTGACAAATTTGCGAGATTGCGTAACCACCAAAAATCCTCGCGACCGAACCAGAGGAAGAGGCTGCCTTAACCTTGTACTGCCATGAGAACTCGTTGGAATGCTTGCATGCAAAGAGAAAGATGTTACTCAGCAACCTTCAACAATTTTCTGCAAATCCAGTCTCTACGTTATCCATAACTTATCCATCAAAACTATCACTCCGTCAGTTTTTGTGAAATTAATTATCGCGTCCATATGCATGGGGTGGAGTGGAACTAGGAAACCTCCAGTTCAAAGCAGTAGAGCGGCGATGAGCGGGACGTTTACCTGAAAACCTGAAGAGGTTGCATGTCTTTGGAGGAACTACAGTTCCAACGCAGACTACATACATTACCATAGTTCAAAATGAAGATTAAGGTTGGCTTACTCAGGTGGTAATCACAGATTGCTGTGGACGCTGTTGATAGCGATTATAATAAACCGATCTTTCCCACTGGATCATGCATATACATGCACTGATCTAGTAGGAAATTCCTGGATCGTGCCTGAAGAGCAAATACAAACCAAGTATCATTACAAACAAAGTCCAAAATGTCAGGTTCATTCAGTCAGTACAATAGCAAGGCAAGATAACTGCCTCCGCTTTTTGTAGATCAATGCACGTAATTCCTGCAATTAAAGGGGAGGAGATGCTGAGCAAGTGGAAATGCAGGATTCTTTACCTGCAAAATCATTTAAAACTTGGTGTACCAACGTGCAGATTCTTATCGATGCTGATGATCGTGTGAAAAGTTTGCACTACAGGTTGGATTTGTAAAAGATTGATGCCAAAGTACCGCAGGAAGCGTCGTTTATAAACACGTGATTCAAATGTCAAATTGTTGCAAAAGGGGCTCTTTACTGCACGCGCTGGGCAGCTGTTCCGGTAATTCTTCAATGCATTAGCATTATCATTTAATTAGTGCTATGACAATGTGACACATCATTGAGTTAGATTTTACGATATCAAACAAAAGGTAAAGCTGCAGTGCACAGATGAGTCATACAGCCGCTAAAGGCAATGCGTTTGGTCATGGGTCACTAACTCCCGTGGCATCTCACGTGTACTGGGTTGCGTTCAATGCAGTCAAGTGCAATTGCACCTCGAGTATTTACTAGCAATTGTGTTCATTGGTTTGATCAGATAGTCAAAACTGACTTCAAAATGCAAACGTTTTCATAGTCATAGAGAACATAAGGCGTTTGTATGCATGCGCGAGTTGGAATATTGGGAGCCATAGAGCTCAAAGTTGACACACCCCGTAGCAACAAAGTTACCGCTTGGTTCAAATGAGTATTGGGCGTTAATAAATTTTTCGCAATTAACTTCTGCCATTTTAAGTGCCGATGCATTAAAATTACTGTCTGTGAGGCCTGGAATCATCGCAATTAACCATTTAAGAATTTTCACAACGTAAAAATTACTATTGACGAGTGAAATCAATTTGCGGCTTGTGCCTGCAGTAATTGCAATTATAAGCGTTTGCGCTTTTTGAATACTAATTATATTTTCAAAGTTCTTGGTACTTTGGTAAGTATGGACTTGGATTGTATCGATATGGGATTTAGGAGAGGTAGTTTTAATTTACTTTTTTTTGTTTTAGCATGCATGTGTATTATGCTTTTATTGTTGGTGTAGTAATGTTCTTGTTTCACACATTTATCTGTTAGAAACATGAAACAAGTGAATGTTGAAGTAAAGCATTCAATTTGCTCTTTCAGCTTCTACCGGAAGCGAGGATTTAGGAGCCAAACTGGAGATGTCAACGGTTCAACAACAACGACTGGTCGTAGACCAGTTGCGTCGGGAAGCTGGTGTTCGAAGAATTAATGTGTCGCAGGCTATCGATGACATCAAGGTGAGTGTCTAAATCTGCTTGGAAAGAAAATTGTTTTCTACGATTCTGTCCACTTATATACATTTCACTGGTGTTTCACCTCAGCAGTCTATTACATTCACCAATAGCTTTGTGTGCCTTATCACGTCAATGTTAACTTCAACTGTCCGATTTCAGCAGTGTGGGTTTGGGGATGGTGGTGGAGTGGGTCTGGTTTTGGGGATTGACCATTTTTTGGAATGACTAGTGTGCTTGTCTGCAACACAAACCAGTTTTGAAGCGGAAGTTATTTTTGCGAATTTTGAAAACTTTGATATCCTAAGATAGGACACTGGATCTAGCAGCATTATAGGAATGGCTCGATTTAAAATCATTTTGCACAACTAAAAATTTCGGCGTTTTCGCGTTTTCGGATGTTTCTCTTAATTGACGAATTGCCTAGATTATCTTGTAGCAAACACTTGAGGCTAATGAGATCTTAGTGATGTCGACGTCTAAATTTGTGCCGTCCTTTCCTTTTGTAGAAATTCGTCGAAGAACAAGAACAAGCTGACTACTTGTTAGTTGGCGGGGAGAAAAATCCTTGGCAGGATAAGAAATTCAATTGCATCATAACTTAATTCCCTTGTGTATCTTGATGTGCTCCACGACGCCGTGAAATACACCCAGCCTTCAGCACGGGCACATGTTCACGCACCTTCCGTCAAGCTTCGTTGGAGTAACTGTTTGTTTTCGTGTTATATTAATACTGACTTCAACTCGTTTTCCAGCGAGTTCACTGAGTACATTGTTTGTACGTAAGAAAGACTTGTTTAGAATGTTTGCATAACTTGAAGCAGTCATTACAGTTAGATACGATACTTGTAGGCCTAGGATTAGGGACTGCGCTACCACGTGTGAATGATATGTGTGCTGCGTTTGTTGGTACGGTGCTTGTCGCTTGTAATATTAGATTAGGTCAAGTTTCCGCCGATTCTTAGGCTTAGACTGAGAAGATGAATCGCTAATAATTTTACCCTTAAATAGGCTTGTATTTTGTACTGTTTGCACAGTAAACGAGAACCGCATGAGATTACCACTTTTGTAAATAGCACTTGTATGAGTGTCTTTAGGCCAGCGCTTCTGTAACATGACAAATTTTCACTAGTTTTTGTACAGTGGTGATCTTTGATGTGCAGCTTTGTATGGATGTTTATGGATGCAAACTAGTAGTAAGCAATTCTGCAGATTTACGTAAAATAGTTTATAGGGATTCAAAAGGCAAAGGCAGTGCTTATTGTGTCGTAGAAGTCAAATCAACTTTTTTGTTCTCGTGGTTACTGATGCCCTCTTCCCTTTCTAGCGCGTTATAGTCCGATTTGCTCAATTTCCGTGCAATGATTGTTGTATTTTTTTAGAGCATGATAGTTTAATTTGGTGTTTATTTTTGAATTACCCAAATTGAATTCCTACATTTTCGTGTTATAGCGCTTCGTGCTTGAACATCAGCGAGAGGATTGTCTCATCTACGGTTTCCATCCCCCGAAAAGCAATCCATACAGAGAGAAACACGCTTGTAGCGTGCTGTAATTTTGCTGATAATTCTGCTTTCTCCTCTAGTTGAATATTGCTTGTTGAAGAAAGCGAGCTTTTTTCAGTCTTCAGTCATGTTAGATAAGCGATGACCATTGGCATTGTGGTGACCAATTTGATGTAAATTAGGATGACTTTTAGAAAGACTTTCGGTTTCATTCATTAACTGTAAGAAACACTGCACGACTCTTTGCACAATAATTAATGTAAATGGCACGGTTAAGGCACCGTTTTGTAGTTACTCTTATGAGATCTTTAGATCTTGAAACTATACTGTTGTTTGTAGCACACGGTCAATTCTCATACAGTCCGAAGTACCATCTTACCCTCTCTATTAATGCAGTTTTTGGTATTTACACTTTATTGACGTAGTGCGTAATTTCTCAACTGTTCTTCTCATGTCAGAAGGAAGTAATGAAGCTACAACTGTGAACAACTGGGACTAAAATGCATCTTGAACCTATTAAGGTTTTTAGCATAGTTCCCAAGTTACAATTCGATTTTGTGATAACAGTTTTGATCGCTGTGTAGAAACTTATGTGTCAAAATTTTTAATATCAATTACATTAAGAAAATAGCCCGATAACAAGTATTTCTACTCAAAATTGTGACAGAATTTCAACCGATTGACCACAAAGTAGGCCGTTGCTGCTAACAGTATTCAAAAGTTGCTGTTTGTACCAGGTGAATATGTATGCAATGTGATTAGTACTTTGAATTTCTTCGTATCTACTTAATAATCCTGATAAATTTTTTATCAGTGTCGACTCTTTAGTAAATATTGAGTTGCAATGTCGGTAAAATCGCACAGTTAGTTGATGCGAATACAAAAATGTTGTTTCTCTATGCAAGTACACCCCAAGAAATCTGGTAACTTGCAATTTCAAGCAGAAATTTGCAATGAAAGCGTTACTTTAGCTTTAGCATAATAAGTAATTCTTCACACACTTTGTACCGGTGTTACCATTATTTTAATGCACTAGTCCTAATATTCTACTTTGTAATTCTATCATTTGCTGACAACAGAGAAGAAAGCTTAATTTATTCATTGTATCCAGGAGAATGTAGTAGTTGTATAAAGTAGACGGTCCAAAACCAATCATTAAATGTGAAATGACCAATGGCTTAAACAAAAACAGAAATGATTCCGTACGAAACAGGATTTGTAGTGTAGTACAATATTTAGTTGTGTTGTAAACACGTTTTTTAATCTGATTTGCAGTCACTAATGAATACTCGTTTAGACCAGGCCTCTTTCGTGACTGATTAATTCACGACTATTACACTAGGAGCAAAGTAACGCGCAGGTGTGCTATCAGACCTTCTAAACTGATTTATTTAACTTCTAGTCTAGTGCACCTGCAATAGTAGCTCACGCATGATTTAAATACCAGCTCAGACTGCATTCGCAGGTGTGCATCAAAAAGGCCTGAATTATAATCTCGTATTTGAAACAGTGAGGAGGGATGCTATTCGAAGAAGTGAAACTGTAAGCTCTTAGAGTAGTCTAAAATTCTCGTGGTTTCCTGCGTAGGAATCTGCGAAGATCCTGATAGAAGCAATCACTGATGTGTAGAATCACTCAATATGTGCATCAGAATGACTGGGAAGTTTGCGGGCTGATGGGATGATTAGACAGGTTTTCGCCATGAATCAGACGAATTGTAACGGTGAATAACAATGGGGTTTGGAGCCGTTCAGTCTTTGGAAGAGTATATTGACGGAGCAGTTTTTGCACAAGTCAATTCGCATGCAAGCACGAAAATGATGACTTTTCGTTGCGAAAGATTATACGGCGGACGGGTGATTACGTGCTGTTTTCTCTTGGCAAGCTAAAGCTGCCAACTCCCGTGAGACTTGTAGAAGTCATAAAATGATGAGTGCGGAGAAGTTTGCCGAGAGCAAAACCAGCAAATTACCAATATTCACTCACCGTACTGTGCATAATTGGCAGAAATGAACAAGACTGGCTGATGCCAAGGGATTTTACCATAGTTGAAAACTGTAAGTCGACGAGTGCAGATAGCAATTTTGTTGTCGTAAAGTACGCAGTGCTTCGGAATCGGTGCGTAGGAGATTTTCTTAGGTGGGAGTTTTGCTTTTAAGAAGCTGTGGAACAACCCGCTGTGAACCATGGGCTGTAAATACGAGAAAACGCTTACATTTTCTCTGCTAGCCGGAGTTTTGCTCCTATTAGCCAGCAGCGTTAGCGCTGGCACGAAAAAAGTCGGACATGTCAAGCGACAATCCCAGGGAACGTTGCCGCCGCTGCCTGACGTGAACAGTGGAGAGATACCCGTCATGATTATTCAAGACCCGATGCCGTCCGCTTACCAGTATCAGTATCTCAAGGCCAGGAATAGCTTGAACTTGAACAAGCATGGCGTGAAGAATCCAGAAAATGTGCCATTTGAACCGCAGTTGCCAGTTGGAGTGACCGAGTCGGAGATTCGCCAATACCAGATCAGACCGGAGTATCCTGTACTTAGTCAATCAGGAACTGACGGTAAGTAACCAGCTGCTCGTCATTGTTTGTTTTGGTCTGCAAGTGCTGCGAAGTAAACTCAATCAGTAGTAATTGTGATCGATGTCAATCGATCAACCCATGTAGCATTGCAACTAATTATACAGTCTTCAACTGTTTTTTGTTTCAGGTTCCACTGGTGTCAAAAATTCTGGAAGCAAGAAACAACGCTAAACGCGGAAGCCGGAAGGAAGAAGGTGCTTGATGCGACTGCACTACCAGTTCCCGAAAGTTGCTCCCGGAAGACAGACTCTGAGAAGTCACACCTGATGGATTTTTAATTACTGTACAACTCTTGTGCTTTTTATTCATGCCAGTGCTTTTCAAAACCCAAAAGCAAGCTTTTTCTTCTAAGTTTCTTCGTTAAAGACGCACATGGTGTGTTTCAGCCGGTCGTGGTTTGTGGAAATTATTTATTATTTCTTGTTATTTTACTCAAGGACAGACGGTGCTGAGTTCACTAACATGTGGCTGAAGCAACAATCCAAGATGAACAAGCCATCCTTATTAAAGCAAACAAGAAAGATATTCCAGCTCTGTTTATTATGTAAGATCGAGCAGTTTTTTAGCTCACATAATAAGAAACAAGGTCCCGTGCAAAGCTTTCGTACGTCTCAAGACGCAATGATGACTAATTCCACTTGCGTAGCCACAGAACACCATATAGCCACACGCAATTTTATGTCTAATTTGAAGGTGGAAATCTTAGACGGTCCTTTCAAGTAGATAAGAATACAGGAGTAGCGTTCAGAATTCAGAACAAAAAACAGAAATCCCTCAATCAGTCATCATCGCTGAATTTATTCAACCACTTCTCCACAGTTTTTGGTTTCAGATGCATTAGTAGACGATTTCAGCTGAACAACAAGATCTGGTAACAAACATGAACTAGGAAAACAGCAATGCCTGTACACCTAATGAAGGAAACCCATTAGAAGTATCTGTACAGTGCCTGGGAGAAATAGAGAGTCATTATCATTTGTGGAGAAGGAAGGAAGAAGGAACTGCGAAGATATAATATTTCCACGTTATGGCCGGTACAGGTAACGACTGCGGTTGTTGCCAATTTTGAGAAAGCAACAAGTTTACATGCAAGCGATCCATTATCAAGGACAAGGATCAAATTTGCCAAGTAAAGTTGCTTAGGCGGAATCGTGTTAGCTCCAAGCAGTAGTACCGATCAGACCAACAAACAGGTAAGTAACAGTTCAGGGNGAGCTGAGCAGCCAGATTTTTTGCCAACCGTTAATTGAGGGTTGCTGTCGGACCAGCTTGAGAAGTAACTGTGGTTCATACACGTTTTTTCATCCCATGCGCTCCCAAGAAACCAAGTGCGAGTCAAAGCGAGAAGATGCGATTTTAACAATGACGGTTGTTACAGGCAGGGGACAGTTTACCAAATGCATTGTGATGTTGTGGCCATTGCATTGATGTTGGAAAGATGCATACACTCCTTCCTCCCAGGCAGTCGAAATAAGTAAGCATTCATCAAGAGAATCGAGACAAATGTGGGCCAGAGGATCTTGCATGATGGATTTGCATCTTTTCTTTCGTCGATTTGTATTTCATCTGAGATGATGCGCGGACTTGGCTTTGTCAAACTGCTGTATGAAGTGGGGGGTGCGGGGCCCTCAAGAGATTTGTTCTTGTAGGAAGCTTGTCAAACCAGCTGTATAAAACGTTAGCTTCTATCATCGTGGCCCTAAGTCGTGTCGCGGCTCTGATTCTGATGAGGCCATTATTGGTTCGTGAGATTGCAACTTGGAACGCAGTGCTTCATCAACGAACGGTGAAGAAGCACTAATTTAAACAAAGCTCGACAGAATTTCAATCAAGCGAAGAAAGATTCTCCTTAGGTTTTGACTGAAAAAGTTTTGCTAGCGTAGCAAATGTTTGTGACTGATCTTTTAGGCTCTGGGTTCGCTAATACACAGTGTTTTCGGCAAAACTACCCAGTGTAGTGACACCAGCTTATTATAACGAACTTTTTAGGGCCCCGTTTTCTAACATTAAGGTCGAACAAGCTACCTCGGCATCATGCATCTCATCAGTTTAAGCGCTATGCTTCTGACCATAACTCTGGCGCCATCTGCGCTGGCGGCCCCTGAAGGGGTAGTGGACACTGCCGCTTTGATTGCTGCAGCTAATATGGAAGACAATGTAAGTCAATTTGTTCAAAATGTAGTGGTATGAATTCAAAAGGCTTTTCGGGGTCTTGTATTAGAGTACTGAATAGTAACTTCACAGGTCTGGCGGGTGCCCGTGAGAAAACTGAAACGACAAAGAATTTTAATGGCATTTACTTATTTCAGATGGTCATGAACGTAAACGAAAAAGAATTGAGACAACCGGACCTTGAGAGCTGGGAACCGCCGTACGATTTGTCCAAAAGATTTCCTTACTACTTGTCAGGATTT
>VRMD01001161.1:0-18550 GCA_009872375.1 Sminthurides bifidus
GATGCTGTAATAGTGAGAGGGAAATGATATGCGAAAGGTTTCAAGTTTGAACTGCATGCAGAAAAGGGCGGTGGTGTTACGAGATGAAAGCGGTGGTGGTTTCCTCCTATGTTACTCAGCTGAATCAAGTCTGCCGATCTGAGCTGACTCTCAGTCTGTTTTACTATCGCATTCCGTTTGTTCACTAATTCCATTGGATGTATGCATGCTGGTTCTCCTCCAATCATCCTGCACTTTCAAGTATACACACACACAGTACAAGCGCCGTTTGTTCACAAATTGCACTGTGTGTGTGCACCTCTCCTGACGTGCAGCTCGAATTCGTTCTCTCTTGCTATTTCTCAATTTCTACGATTTAAGGCTCTAATAAACTTTATCACTTTGGAATAATCCTTGCATGCTTCTACGCATTACTTCCAAGTTTGAACTAACTTAATGAAAGAGATTGAGCAGAGAGGGTTAAATGTGTACCTAATTGAGGTTTTGGACAGAAAGTTATCTGAAAATCGTCACTTTTTCATTCATTCACTCATTTATTGACCTCTTCAGTCAGAGATCTTTCACCGGTTTCTCCATGTTACGGCAAGCCAATTTCATGAATGAAGTTCAAATTTTAAACTAACTCTTTTAATAGTTTGAAATAGATTAGCCCTGAGAGGGTTAAATATGTCCCCAATTCAGGTGATGGACAGAAAGTTATCTGAAAATCGTCACTTTTTGATTCATTCACTCATTCATTGACCTCTTCAGTCAGAGATCTTTCACCGGTTTCTCCATGTTACGGCAAGCCAATTTCATGAATGAAGTTCAAATTTTAAACTAACTCTTTTAATAGTTTGAAATTGATACAATTTTAGCCCTGAATGGAAGAAACGGAGGAAGAGCAGAGACAACCACGGTAGAAGCGGTGCACACACACAGTAGAATTTGTGAACAAACGGCGCTTACAGTGTGTGTGTGTACACTTGAAGTGGAAGATGGTTGGAGGAAAACCAGCATGCAAACACACAATGGAATTAGTGAACAAACGGAATGCGATAGAGAACCGACGAGAGAACTGCATGCTGCCTATACGAAACCCATACTGACACAACCAACGAAATTGCTGCAGCAGCGGCATTGCACTGTGTATGCTCCATAGGACTATCGTCACTGCGTGGAGTAAACCAAGGCTTGAACTGAGCCGACTGCGAGCTGAGGCAGAGCCAATGACTCAATCAAACACTGACGACTGCATCAGTCACACACGAGCTCACACAGTTAAAGGAGTTCTCTTACACTACTTACTACGTGTTCTTCATACCACATTCTCAATCCTTCTTCTCCATTGCGTTCAGTTACGTGGGTTCCTCTCGAAATCTTTATAATTAAATTCGTTATAATTTGCTATTTCATTTTCAATTCTTGAACTTCATGCTTATTCTCTCTCGTCATCTCTCTCTGTAATTATTATTTGTACGACTTTTCATCCCACCTATTTCTCTGAAACTCCGTGTGTGAGCGTGTGGGTTCACGTAATTGAAGAACTGTGAAAACCAGAAACCGGACACTGTTTTAACTAGCCTTTACAGTCCTTGACTTGAAAATTCCTTGCATTAACTTATTAATATGGTCATAAGTGTTCGGAATTGAACTGATACTACGTACTTGATATAATTTAGAGTGCTTAGGTAACAACGTATTAATATAATAATAACTGTAGTACGTTATCACTGTAAGAGCTGTACCATTTCAATAACTTGTCCTTCACGGAGTGCTTTAGCCGCTACGGTGCGTGATCAAATTTTTAAAGTGATCAAAAAGTGTTATCTGATATTGTTTAACTTATCCTTATGTGAAAATTCCGGTACTATTTATATCTGTCGGTAACCACGGTTCAGTTCTAGTGCCCAGTGTATTCAACTGAATTTGATTACGCTTATCGGACTTCGGCATTAGTAAGTATTAATTTCTTATTGCCTGAATCCATTAATACTAACATTTCCATGCGATAGAATAACAGCAGCAGCACCGAACAAGGAGTAGTTAAATCTGAAACTTTATTATTTCAACTAAATCAGAACTTGTTATCCTTCATGGTATCCGCAGTGACGGGTTTGTTAGAATCATACCGAACATACTATTTGGACTTGAAATGTATTCTATTCTATTGCAGAGCGAGGCGCAATATTCGATTCGAGCTGTACAGTGTTGGTTCCATCAACTACGTTGAGAACGGCGGACACAATTACACTGTTTATAATAATCCTCGTCTTTTTTGACCGATGTTTATAACTAGTTGTTTTGTCATTCACTGGTCCATACCCTGCTGATCCTGCAGCCGCAACCGCAACAGATTCAGCGCTTCACCTAATACAGCGGGTACATGTTTATTTCATGTTTTATATATCGTTTTCAGTACATCAAATTTGCATGCTTTATATACCATGGGATTTGAAAACTTTTCTGTTTCCATGTTAGTGAGTAGCACGATTTAAACGATAACGACTACCGCATGCTGCGATGCCTACGTACAATTCGGAACAAGTCGTTAGCCGTGTACTACATCGTGTTTAGTGTCAAACGGAGATTTGTAGCTCATGTCTAGTGACTTATTCCTGGAACTTTTGCGATTTTTGATCTGCATGTGATCCTGCCTTTGTAATGACACTGTTTTGATAAGAATTTTTTGTTTACAGACTTAAAATCCGAGTACCTGCATAAGGATCCAAGTGTCAATAATTCCAAGTCATTGGACTACCAGGGTCAAACGTGTCTGTATTCAACTACTCGAAAGGACTAGAGCCTTGACTTTCTAAGACTACCACTGTGCTGTTACCGTTAACATTTTGATATTATTCAGGACTTCTTTTAGGCCATTATACGGGTAAGTTCTAGTGGGATCTGCGCCGATTAGTAGTAATGGAAAATGAAGTGGTCAATACAAATACCTAATTCACTTGTTTTAAGTTTTCCTGCAATTGAAACACTTTGTCAGATGGACTTTAATTTTTTTCAGCTTTACTTCCAGCTGTCAAGGTGAGTTGCGTAGCCCTCATTGAACTTTTTTGTTTTTATAGGTTCAGACAGAGAAATGATAGAAAAAGAGAACGGTGATGTAACTGCAACTGCTAATGCGAACATGAACGGAACGTCTCATGAGCCTGTCGGCAAAGACTGCGAAAAGGAAACCACAGAGCCGGAGGGTGAAGTTGATATCATACTCAATAATGTTGTATGCAATTTCAGTGTTCGATGTCACCTGAACCTGAAAACGATCGCTTTAAATGGATATAACGTCGAGTATAATCGAGCAATGGCTGTAAGTTTATTCAAATCTGAAAACTAATTTGCAGCAGATTCTTAGCTGGTATTGCCCATGAAAATATGAGCTGGTTACGAAATTTCCTCGCAGATGCTCATCATGAAATTCAGACGACCACAATGCACAGCTTCCATTTGGTCTTCGGGTAAAATAACCATGACAGGCGCAACTACCGAAACAGAGGCAAAAATTGGCGCAAGAAGATGCGCTCGAGTGTTACAGAAACTTGGATTTAACGTCAAGTTTTCGAATTATCGAATTGTCAACGTGCTTGCCACATGCACAATGCCATTTGCTATTAAAATTGCTGAGTTTGCCGCAGCGCATCCTCGTCTGGCTAGGTATGTTTCTGTGCCAGCATTACTTGTAACTTAATATAAGATGACAACATTTACTAAGTCTCTTTTGTCCGACAGTTATGAACCTGAACTTCATCCTGGAGTGACGTACAAGATGAAGCACATACGTGCAACGCTGAAAATTTTTTCAACTGGTAGTATCACTATCACCGCACCTAAAGTCGAGACTGTTCAAGCCGCTGTGGAAGAGGCTTATAGTTTAGTATATCAGTATAGAAATGAACGCCGGCCTGATGATATTGAACATCATCCAATAGCACGTCGGAAGCGTCTGCGAGAAGAAGCAAAAGCTGGCAAGCCTTTGAGTGAGAGAAAAAAAAGCAGGAATGAGGTAGAGTCAGTTTGATTTTGATTATTTTATGTATTATGACTCTCCGCATTACAAGTTATAAGATCATGAATTTTGGCCATGTTGGCATAAGAATACAGCACTGAAACTGAAGCATTTCAGATTTTCTTACTGATTGTTTGTTTTACCTCGGCTTTCCAGATGACTGGAGCTTCATGAGTAATTTAACGTATGCGAATTTTCTTGTAAGTCTGTGTAAAGGCTTGAATCTGACATTCTTTGAGTGGATTATGAATGCGGACTCGGTAGAATCAATTTAAAGTGGATAACAAAACATAAGTTGATATTGTGTTCTGTACTAAACTATGACCCTTGCGTCACCTCGTAATCGTAGTTAAGGCCAAGCACCGCAGTGTACCGAGCGAATTTTATATGAAGATGTTATAGTTATGTAATCCACATCTCAGCACTTAGAAATGATATCTGTAAACTTCAAAGGATGAAGGAATCGTTTCAGTTTTTGCAGACGCTGCAAAACAGTCTGACATTCACTGTAAGTCATTTATAAGTTAGCTATGATCAATTTCTATTGACGGAACAAATTACATTCTCAATAATAGTGTAGCCTACATGAACCGGTAAGACTTACAAGTCTTGGTGCAGCAAATACTGTTCCAGTCTCGGCTTGCGCGAGACGAGTCGGATTTTCGGCTAGTTTTGCAATGTTGTAGTTTTGAATTATTGCGAACTTGAAATAATACTAAATACTATGATGCCTTCAACTATCATACTAAGCTTATGATTTCTGTAATATCTGATTAAGACAGAGGCAGACTAAAAACTTTAAGGCTCCTAATTGCGCACATGAAAAGAACTTGCGGGAGCACTTCGGCACATTTGCGTGATTTAGATACATGCTAATTCGAATTCAACTAGAATAATAAATATTGCTGTGGAGGAGTTTGAAAAATGATGAGCTTCCAAGGTTTTATCGTTCCATAATACATGCTTTTGTTCGCATACGATCTATCGTTTCAACTATTACATCTCTCGCGAAATGAGAAAATGTAGGTATCTTAAGCCATGGAAGAAACCATGGTACGTAATAAAATAGTCTAGGGCATCTATCTATGTCAGGTGGTAAAGATCAATGCATTAATCCGAAGCTCCTCACAAGTTTTCGTAACTCTGAACTCGTTCTTCAAGCTGCATTCACGAATGTAGATTTATCTCACGAATTCTTTTTCTATGCATTCAACGACTTCAAATTCCGTATATATTGACACTTCTTAACTATGAACTATTGTAATCAACTTTTCGTACGCAAAGTAAGCAATTGATTGGCGAGAAAAGAGCTATGTTGGACATTGTACATACTTTTATTGTGCGCATGAAATGTCAAACGTTAAACGTTGCATAAAATAGCAGGGTCATATCTTGCATTAAAACAAGTAAAAAGAGTTTGAACTATTAGCGATTCGAGACGGCAAGGCGTCCGGCTACCTTGAGGTACCATAAGTATGTACATAAGGTAAATACTTCCGAGTTTAACGTAGATCAATTGATCGATCAACGCGATCGCGATTCAGCAAGTTTTGCAAATAGTAATGTTTACAATGAAGTAAAACTTGCCAGTGAGTGCGAATGTGATTAGTTCATGCAAAAAAATAAATAAACTTAAGGACGATGAAATCGTATGAGGTGACGACTTTCTTGATGGACCTCCATTTCTGTACTTTTAAATTCATTAAGTTCTTTACGAATAGCTGCTTTATCTTTCGGTGTAAGCCTCGTCCATGGTTTATCAGCTCTTCGGTCGTAGTCTTGAGCTTGAGTTACTTCAATATAGTCGTTGAATCGTATTATCTAAGAAGGTCAAATCAGAACTTCAAATTATTGTCGGAACAATCCCAAGAAAGTATTATAGAAATTACTTATGCAGACATGAGGCAAAGTTCTAATGCGTCCGATCTTACCTTCTTTTCTTTAAGTTCTTCTATTGTGGGTCTAAAACTTAGCTTCCTTAAAAGCATTTTCTTCTTTTCTTCCTTTAGTTTTCTTTCCTCCGCTGGAGTTTGCTCTAGATTTCAGATAACAATTTTCAGACAATAACTTCGATGATCAACTGTCCTTTCACAATTGACTTGCTTCCGTATCTGCCTAGCACAATTCGGATTACAGAGCGCTACCATGGTAGCATCTAGCAAAACGTTACTAGCTGCTACCAGCTCAACCATGTCTCTTTGCTTTCACCACGTTCTACTCACTACTCAGACCGCTCACTTTTTTTTCATTTACAGGCTTAAGCGTTATAATTTCGTTTCTGTAGCAACGACATAGATGATATAATAATCAGATAAATTTCGTAAATGAGCGGTGGGCGTAAACAGATGTATACGCGAAAGTCTTACAATTACACTACATGCATTTATTCTTAAACAATATTAGTTTGCACTTACTTTTGAGTATATTACGTTCTTCAAGCTCTTCTTGTGAGGGCCTCATACTCAGTCGCCTAAAAGTTCATTTTCAGATAGATGAAGACACATCCCAAGACCAAAAACGTTTTTTCAAAAATTTTTTATGCTTTGTTACTAAATTGTACCTTATTAATTTGGCACCAATGGCTTCTTTAGTCTCTTGAATTTCTTTTTCAGATACTACGCGTATTATGTTCCTATCAATCAGTTCTTGCCGATCAGGCCTCATTGCTAGTTTCAGCGCCAAACTGTCTTTCCTTGCGATTTTGGACGCGAGTTTATCTAAAATAAGACGAAAATGTGTACACGGGTGTGTACCACAATAGAATGGCATGGACGATAGTTCTAACATTTATTAGTAACTTACTAGGGTCATCACTCCTACATTCGTTGTCATCGTCATCTCGGTAAAGCACAGGCCCCTCATTATCAGAATCGTCGTCGTTAGGTATATTTCTTGGTCTAGAATTCTCCTTATTTTCCTCTCTGTCTTTGTAAGACGACAGAGTTACGCCAAATCTAATCGGCCTTGAACTGAAACAAACCAGAATCTGTTATTATCTGCTCTTAAATTTATGCATAAATCTTCAAATTTTGTAACAGTAGGTAAATTCGAACTAGAAGGCAATTTACTTTGACGCATGCTCTGGCTTCACTGCAAATTGTTTCAATGATTCTTGTGAGCTAGAACCAATGGCCCCAGAATCACTTGCAAACTTTATTTTTTTCAAAGCTGATTTAATAGGTTGAGCATTTAATTTCGGTTCTTTGGCTGGAACTTCTTCCACTTTGTTGGTATCTAACTCTACTCCTCGAAGTTTAAGTCGATTGAGGTTAGTTTCAATCAGCTCTGCATCGTCTTCGTCAGAATCATCTCCATCAACGCCTTCTTCTGGAAAAAGGAAAAGTTGTATGAAACCATAATAATTACCATTAAGGCTTGAGTTCTCATCCAAACCTACCATCTTGAGATAGGATCTCCCAGTTATTAATTTCAGCTGAACAAACAGAAAAAATTAACCCAAGTGAATTACCTTGAGAATGAGAATACATTTCTACATGTCTTGCATTTTGAACCACCATGGCAATTGCAGCTGCTAAGTTTTCTTCTCGTTCTCGTTGCTGCTGTAACTGTTCACGCTGAGTAGGTACTCGTTGCATTGGCAAAGGTGATGGGGTGCTAAACATTGGTGGTGGAGGTATGACACCTATTTCTGAGACGGGTATAGGAGGTTCCGGAAGTTCGGCTAGAGAGTACGATGTGGTATTGCTAATGCTAGAGGCAGACATTAAATTATTTGTCAAATATTGACCATCTCCTTGTGAATGGTAAAACCCACTTTCATTGGCTGCATCATCTAAAGTACAAAAAGAATTGGTTACTTATCTCCAATATCTCCATTTATTATATTTCAATTAAAATATTAGTAAGGAGGAGTCTTACCACATGTAACGCTTTGGTTTAGGCTATATGTGTGAACTGAGATTCCCCGGTCATGTTTATCTTGACCAGTGCTCTGAGGTAACATTGATGACCCCATGGAAACATTGTGTGCAGTACCATTGACACCGGTATTTGAAACAGAACTTGAGGCGAAACTTCCGTGTTTGGCAACACCATTTAGGTGGTTAATACTAGGAAGATTTGGCGCTAGCCCAACGTTTGTATTTGCAGGGTACACCAAATTTGAAACAGTCGAAAGAGAATGAGGAACTGAATTTGAGTATCCATCCTTTTTATCCTCGCTGTGCGAAACAGAATCATCAGCTGCATCGCGTCCATTTTCTCCATGAAAGAAATGATGACTACCGAATGTGGTCATCGCGGGTGGGTGATTTTTCATAAGCATTACGTTTTCTAATTTGGCCCCATCACAGCTCCAACTGAGAGAATCTGTCGTTCCAGGACAAAGTAAAAACATGATTAAGATTATTTCACGTGGCTGCTTTACTTAGTATTAATTAATTGATCAAACAGGACAGGAACCCAAAACCCAATAAGTATGCTCCCAAAGCAAGAACAACGAGATTTATAACAATGCTGATTTTTCTTGACAGACATGCAATATGGAAACACGTAGCCGTGCATTTCTCATTTCTGCACTAACTGCAAAGTCTTGCAGTAGAAGACCAGCAGTAGCTATTGTTACGCAAGAAGTATGACGCATTTGAAGGTTTGACACAGATACGCTATTTTCACGGTACCACAAAACTTCTCCTAGGTTTAGATTTAAGGCTCCCACAAAAAATTTTGGCCACTGACGGGTTTTAATAGACCATAGCAAACTTTGCGATAACCCGATTACCATACTAGAACTAAATCGAATTAGTAAGGATAGGAAAAGCGGATGGATATGTACTTTGACACACAACCTTCACCATAAAAATATAGATATATACCGCAATGTCGTATCATTAATAGAAATACTGCATAGATTAAGTGCTGAAATCAGTCAAATCCACCAATTATCTAAAATACGTTTCCTGATAGCATAAAGTCAGATGCAACTTAGAGTGCTGCAAAAATTTAGACATATTTTATCATAAAATTTTCACGCAGAAAAATCTGCAGAAGGAAATCTGCTTTGTTATGTAAATTAGTTCCAGTATGGTAAAATCTGCATAAGGGCAAAGAGTAGATATGACAAGGGAGTAAAGGGGAACTAAGTACGCATGTGGAATACGAAGGTGCACAACGTGGGTTCCAGCAATTAATAGGAAAGGACTATTTTGATTAGTGGCAAAAAGCGATTAGAGGTCTGGAATTAGGTAGCCCCAGATTTGATGGATATAAATGTACCGCCTTTGAAACTAACCAGGAATGTCAACGCCGGATGACAACATACTAGTTGCATCAGGATGTAGTATTCCCTTCTGAACTAGTTCGTCTCTGTTTGCCCTGACTGACATTTTTCTTTCCAAAGCTACAGAATTGAAATAAAAAATAAACGTGAATTTATTAACAGACACTAAGAGTTTCACCTCATATCATCATTCATACACAATTGAACAAGGATTGGAGCAATTAATCGTGCTTTTGGCATATTTCAACTCCGTACTAACGCTGCAGTTGTTTCCTTGCACTCTTAGGCCTCATAATTCCTAGGCACTAATGCCGTCGATCACAAGAAGGTAGTTAATTCACATTCGGGCCATGTACTCTTGAATTTGTTCAAATATTTGTAAACAGGCATTGGTAAAATCTCAATGATTAATTTTTAACTTTTCGGCGGTTTTTCGCTTCTTTCAATGCCGAAAAAAATAGACATAGCTGTGACAAATCATACTTAGACGATTTCAAAATCTCCGAATGCTATTAAAAACTGCAGCTTGATACCGATATTTCAATAAAACCAAAAATTGAAAACATGTCGTTTTCATTTGAATTTTCTGCACTTGCTTTTCATCGACATGAAGTCACATGCATGGTTAGTTACGAAGACACTAAAGTAACTTACACCGTGACGTGGCTTCGAATTTATCCGACTTCTTCTTTCTTCTCCATTTCCATGGCTTAAACAGTCTTCCAAATGCAGAAAATTTACTTTTTCTGTTAGGAGGAGGACTACGTGAAGTCGGAGGACCCACGCTGGAGGATCTCGGTCTAGGACCGATTCCATTGGGTTTTGGCTTTGTAGCTGAAACAAACAATTCGAATTCAATAAAAAATGTTTTCGATCAATGAAAATGATACTTCAAGACCGCCTGCCAAACTATTTGCGATACCATTATTCATATTCCATCTTAAAATGCTGAAATCAATCCATCCAAGCATTCAACTAAGAGAGCCTGCCATGCTGCAACTTGGACCTTGGTCTCACGATTTAATCCAACTGATTGATATTAAACTGCAGTTGTTACTATGTCGATGATGATCTACTACCAAGAACCTCAAGATACAGTCGTCCCAGACTAATCAATGCATTGAACTATTCTGCAACGTAACTACACCAAAATTCGCACAATAACTGGACCAGTTCCAAAAATAATTCGGAGGAAAAGCAATGCTACATATTACACTAATCGCATCGTGTTACTTGTAGAGGTATTCACTTTACCATGAAACATTTGAGTCATTCTCACTTTATTTGTACTGATTACATTGAATATGACTCACCATTTGTTTGAAGTATGTCAGCTAGAGACAGGGTAGAAGCGATAAGTTGCCTTTTTTCTTCAAAGTTAAGATTGTCTAAGCTCTGAGTTCTGCTATTATGCAGTCTCACGTTTTGCTGACTATCAGTATTTCTGAGCATCGCTGCACAAAAAGTCGTCACCGGTGCCATCTTATTTAACAATGTTAAATCTGGTAAAATTCCACTTCACTACATTTTGGTATTCTGCTACTACATGTGCTGTGAGCAGGTGTACAGTTTTTCATTTTCCACTTCAGTTCATTCAAACCATGCCTCGCACTTAACATTTACTGTTCTTAAGCAGAAAAGACTTTAAGCTCTTTATAGTTAGCATTTGCAGTAATGTGAAGTGCTTAGATCAGATGATGATTAGTTTAAGTTAACACGGTCACAAGTCCAACATTGCGTAACGGACGCCTCTGTGAAACCTACGTACCTTTCTAATCACCGAATTCCATCCCTTTTCCAATCTTTGCCTTCACACAACCTTGTGTAGGACACAGGTAGAGCAGGACCGGTTATCAAGAAACAAATCATCATTCCACAACCACCAACGGCCCAAACTCCATCACAAATACTAACACTCATACTAGACTTCACTCGCACTCCAAACACCACTCGCTGTCTTAATTCAGGAACGAAACTTATCTACCAAAACAATTCTCTCAAGTCCCTCTTTTTGCTGTTGCCTGAAGACTGATGCTACGCCTGTTTCTTGCTTCTCCCTTTCGTGTTATTCACAACGACGGACCAACAAATCTCTTTCAACCATACATTCCATCGTTCCACCTGTGCTGACTGAGCTTAAGTCTCAACCTTTGTTTCTGTTTCCACCCCTTAGACACAAAATTCTCCGGTTCTCGCGCGGGCTTGTACTCATCTTGGCTCATTATAGAATCATCTTCAGACGTAAACTGATAAAACACGAAGAAGTAAACTTAACTCTTAAAAGATATAGGAATTTCGTGCTCACCGCTGCAGGAGTCTGCAATGCCATTACTGCCGGAGCCGCTGTTAAAATCATCCACGTCTTCCTCTACTTCCATGTCTCCCGGACGTCTTACAATCCGGAAGTTCTAGACGCAGCTTGATCACCTACAATTTACAAACATTAATCAAAATCATACCACCGAAATCATTGTTGTTGCAGTTGCCAATGTCTTAACTTAAACATCGGATTCAATGTTTCATGTGCTTAATTTTAAGCCTTTTGAGACATCTGTCCTCATTAAAAGATTGGCCATACCAGTAAAACATATTTAGGTACTCGAAGGATATCTTTTCTACAAAGCTACAGTATTTGTCTATGTATCTTTACTTTGCACTGCATCGAAATTGTCGCATTATCGCTGGTCCTAGCATACGTTTGCGCATATGGGTTATTGTGAAAACTGCACTTGCTCACTAGCACTCCTTGAAGCCGATTACAGCATGTCACGGGGTCAGTTTAGCGCTTTCTTACCCAAAAGGTACAATACATATATAAAGCTAGGAAGTAAAGTTGTACAGTTCCCATTTACGAACTCCATCCATTATCTGCTAAAAAAATGAACCTGACAATGTCTATAGCTGGTACGCAATTGGGTTTTTCCTTGATTTTAACTGGTTGAGCTGAGGCAACGCATATTCTGTGAGTGAAGACGAAGAGACATGTTAGAGACATTTCTAATCGCTTCATAAACAAAATATTAATCATATGACTAACAAATATTTGGCAGTCATTGACACTTCCTGCTTAACTCTGGAACTTGTGAGAATGAACGTTCATGCTGCGCATGCAGAAACCGCTTGTAATCTGTAGGAAGACTCTCCACTCCACTACCACACTATGCCATTTTTGTACCTAGGCAGACAATCATCAGTAACCTTGCCATGTCAAACATGGCAAGCCTATCAAATGTCAACGACTCTAAAAATTTACACCGCTTCCATCCATTTGCAAGATTATGCATTAAGTACTTCACTCAGGGCATCAGGGCAGCTAAAAAGCATGAAGTTTATCCATGATTTCCCATTGCACATGCTTTTGTTACAATCAATTCTTGCTTTACTTGCAAAAAACGTACAGAATCTATTACAGAAGCTACAACAGCAAACAGGGAGATATTTTCGAATTTTCTAATTGTAGTATATGAAGGGACAGTTCCAAATATCGCTCTCAAGACTGACCACTGTCAAAACCGCCCATCTGGTTTAATCATCTTAAGTAAGATTTGCTAAACTATCGTTTCTTCAAGATACCTCAGCCAGCCCTTACAAGGTGTCAACGAACGATTGCATGCCAAATAACTACAAATTACATTTTAATTTCGATTTGGACCCAAGCCACAAATTTTGGATGCATTTTAGACCTAGGTTAATTTATATACTAGGTAGATTTCGACTCAAGACTGGAATTTGGTCAACGCAAACCATGCAGACGATACATTATTTGTTTTGCAAGTGACGATCAATATTGAGCGCAAAATTAGCGATGGTAATTCCCAATCTATAATCAGTTATTAAACTGTTCCTAAAGGCCTGACCATACTCGATTTCTACTATATGATTTTCGAAAGTTTTACATCACAGGCTCGTATTTACTTCCATACTAGGATGATTTCCCCGTTTAACCCAATGTTAATTTACCCGGTATTTAAATCTCCATGGTTACGATGTAAAACTTTCGAAAATCATATTGTTAAAGTCTAGTATGGTCAGTCCTTAATTTCAAGAAAAATAATTATGACTTACGCTGTAGGAGCCTCTTCAGCAAGCTGAAGGCACGAGCTGCTTTTCTTCCTTTCACGTCGGCATCTGGAAGCTCCCAATCTCGAACCGTGAAGTACTAATTATTTAATGCCGATGATAAAGGGCTAACTATTCCACAAATGATTCTCTGCACAACACCAGAATACAACACTAGCAAGGGCTATATTGTTGCAAAAGCTCATCCGCTGTGGCCTTAAGGTTTAACAATAATGGTGGAAGAAAAGGATGGATACAACTGTCACAAAAGATACTTCCGGTATGATATTACCACCTTTGCTACTTCATGGATTCCATTAATTAGCACTGATAATTGCTGTCAAATATAACTTTTATAACGGTTAAACAAACGCGACACCGTGAAGCTTCTCAAAAAAGTATCAACGAGCTGTATAGGAGACAAGATCGTTGGTTACAACTATTTATTCACAAAATGCACTTTGGTTCGAGAATGAACACTGTGAAGCAACTTTTAATTGTGGCAATTGGAAGCAATGAAGTTCTAGGACTTGCTACCCCGATCTAGTTTTTGTACGTAAAATACTGCCAATTGAAATTTAGCACAACGTATCCTTTGGATCCATACCGTCTCAAGTTGTGGTGGGAAGAGAACTAAAGCCTTTCCACAACGGTAATGCACTACAACAGTTGATGATATACATTTAATTAGAAATGCGATTGTGTGAAATTCACAACTATGGTAAATATTAAAATTAAGAGGCCTCAAAGTTTTAACCAAATTTACTTTGACTATGAGTAATCATGGGAAGTTATTAGTGCGAATTCCTTGCACCTAACTTGATTTTGCCTGTGAGAGCACCGCAAGGCGATATAGTCGGATTTTTCCTCACCATATGCATTTGCTTCCTTGCAGATTTTGCTCATCCGATCTGCTGCTGATACAAAAAAAACTACTGTTTACGTGCTGGCTAATTCTTCCAGAGGTATACACTAGCTATAGACCTGTGTCGATGATTTAAACGTACATGCAAGAATACGCTTCTTTTCGAAGGCTACACTAGATTTTCATATTATGCATAGTCGTTTACTATGTACTGTAAATTGGAGATGTACTGAAGTACCATCAGCGGGCACAGTTTTAGAGTACGTGTCGACACAGATGGAGTTTACACATAATAGCTGATGTGCACTACATAAAATTTTGCNAATTGGAGATGTACTGAAGTACCATCAGCGGGCACAGTTTTAGAGTACGTGTCGACACAGATGGAGTTTACACATAATAGCTGATGTGCACTACATAAAATTTTGCACCACTATACCGTAAGGCATGCACGCATTGAATGCGCACCCGCAGTTGTCTTCTTTTCAGTAAAATTATACGCTATAAAAACCCAGTGGTATGTAACTTTATATATATCGAGCTTTACTACGACTGTCCAATGCCCAAGGATATCTCAAATCAGTTCCGCCTGCACTCCGACAAACTTTTTATCCTCCATATCTTCAATTCTCAGCGACACCGATCGTGATCCTGTGCATTGAATTTAGTATGTACTATTTATTTACTGTACAATGAGGCTCATTATCGCTTCTAGCTAGCTGATGATCTATGGTCATCTGCATCTTCAATGCATTGCATATTGTTATCTTTGACATACTGCGTGCATGTTCATCTTTCATTCTGCTTGAACGTTTATGCAATAGCACCGGAGATGGGCCGCAGTCCAAATTAGAACGAATATAACTTACTATTACACATTTGATGCCTGCAGTTTATTACACGCTAACCGCGAGCACTCTTTGGTTTTTGTTTTGCGTCATCTCCCGATGCTTGAAGAGCTTATTGCATGGTATCCGCATCTCTTTCACTCTGCGCAGCACTATCATTAAACAGGATATGAGATTAAGCGAGACCGTTGAGCACCCCAGAAACTGCATACCATGAGAATGATCACTTAACGGTTCACGAGCTTACACCTGGCTGGCATACTTTGCCATTTCGACCGTGCACTCATCTCGGAACGCATCTATCAATTTAATCAGAGAGCACATCGCATCAGATGACCAACATTCTTTTGCCATACCCTAGCCCCAAAATTCCAAGCGCGACCAGACCAACGCAGGAGCTACACGTCTTCGTCAGCCAGCGAGCATACGTGCAGTGCATAGGTCTCGTAGTCTCGTATCAAGCACCTGACAACGGCGGCACAGCACTCGGATTTCGAAGTGAACAGACCCTTTTAAATGAAATTTTCTTGATGCCAAATGGCATTGGCTATAGCGCCTCTACTTGGCCTGACACAGCTCAAAACTTAAGATTACTGTTTCGGAAGAGATCGCCAAAGCTTCCGCACTTTGCACTGCTCTCACCAGTTGGATAAGTGCAAAGCCACAACCGTTCCAATAATGTCCCGCAGCAACCGTTTGGGTTTGTTACCTGGCTTGACTGATTCGTTGTTATAAATGTAATCGTCAATTCCATGTCTCTTACTCGGCTGCAAGTGTTTCCTTTTTCTCTCCCTGTGCTCTTGTCTCTATTAAAAATAGCTTTGCTCAATCAGTTAGTGTTTATCTCATGTTTGTTTTCCTGTTAAACGTCTTGCCTTGCGTGGTCGTACATCAGGCTTGGGAATAGCTAATATCCCCTAAACTAATAAGGCTCTTTGCACACACTGCATTCATCGTTGCAATATCATTACTGCTGCTCCTTCTTCTTCACTTTTCCTCAAAAGGTTTCAGAAGTTAAGAAATGCAAGCAGAGCTTCAGACTGAAGCTCCAATTTTATTTTGAGGAGATCAGAAAAGATTCATTGTACTCGTGCGCCATCAAATTCTGTTTGAACTTGAGTCAGACTGGTGAATCTAGTTAGTCGATCCATTTGCATCCACGTGAAGGCCTGGGTCACATGACGACATGACCCTTGCGCCTGTTGCAAACTCAAGAACAGAAATTGGGCTTATTCAATTTAGCCAAATGAACGCAGGTTGGTACGAGATTGTTCTGGGACGGCGAACGACGACAGTCCAATCCGACGTTGTTATACGCCAGGCCCTAAAATGACGCGTTATTTGGCTTTGATTCATGCCCTTGCTCCGAAGAATAAGCCCAAGCAGCATTCATCGCATCTAGCTCACTATCTTTGGAGGGTCGCGAAAAATCAAGCCATCGTTAGGCTCTAAATCTATACTTGTACGATTTTTCCGGTATAATTTTTGGCAACATGCTTCGCCGAAACTTCTATCCGCTTTCCCAAGTGAATTGGATTTCTGCTTTTTCAGCTCTTTCAAAGGACGTAGTGGAAGAACAGACCCTACTTCAGCACTATATTGTGCTGCAGCAAATAGGTTCATTTCCCATTTCGCATCATAAGATTCTGTTGCAGTTCCAGTGGCACAGTGACTCACTCAAGACAAGCCTTTTACGTTTCATGCGAATTTTCCTCCTCGTAAATCTGCGAACACGTTCGTCTACTCATGCACTCTACAAGAAGTCGACATTTTCTTTGGCTTCCTCGAAACAAGCCTTGGGTAGAAAAGCAAACAGCTTATACCCATCACACAATGTCTTACGAAACACGATGATTTCCAAAAATTGAATTTTGTGATAAGCTCTCTTTGTCAGATGTTGTCCGATGGCAGTAATTCTTTACGTCAATAATGCGGGCTACCGTAATATGACGCATTAGGTTGACCCGGCCAACAACTTTTTCTCGTTAAGGAGAGGATATAATTGGTCTGTCTGGAATGTCTATTGCTGTTGTCGTAAGGCAGAAAAATTTAAACGATGATCATTCATTCGTTGTGCATGTGGAAAACATACTCTGTGTTTTCCATTTTCGACTATGATTTGAATTAGTAGAAACGCGTATTATAAATTAGTGGAGGAATATGTCCACTCTGGTGTTTTAATACAAGTATCCAGTAACAATCTCTGATCTCACTGTCTCACTTTCAAGATTCAACGTAGTAGTAGTCCCTATAGTTCTCCTTGAGTCCCGCTAGCTTTAATCTGTTGCTGTGAAGTTGCACGCAGCGCTAAGTTTGAAACTTCATTCGCTAGTCGCGCAGTTATCCGTTCACACGTGAGCCATCGTTTTCAGGGTTTACTGTTCACACTAGAGTTCTGCTAGTAGTATTTAATTTTTAGGAGGAATATTTTGTTGGGGAAAATCATATAGTTAGCGATGTGTTTATGTAGTTTAACAGCTCAACAAAACTTCGACGATTATTTCATGGTGAAAATGATAGCAGTTATTTAAAATGATCATTTATAACAGATTTAGATGGTCATATTTTCTGAGACTTTCATGCCTTATTTGCAAAACTTGATCATTTTTTGGAGATCTTTGTTGTGAATGTGGGAAGAAGTTGGAAAAAGTTGTCATTTATAGTATGCCGCCGGTACGGTCTAGTTAAACTTAAATGCGTTTGTACCGTTTTTCCAGACGTCTGGGGACGTTCGAAGTGGATGAAATGGATTCAGAGTTATTAGGGTGCATAAAATATGGGACCATAGAAACTATATATCCTGTGCAAGTGTAATAGGATTTGAGGTGACCATGCCCGAATTTATCTGGAACATTTAATAATCAAAAAAGATTCATGGTGGTTTCTTCGGAGAAGGATAGAAGCTAATCTGCAATCCGCAATGAATGTGGCACACAAGTTTGAGACTACGCCGGAAGATATCCGACCTTATAAGTTATGAGTATTTATTTTGATTCTTTTTTATGATACATTGTTTGATCTTGTAATATTTTATAAAACTGCTTGACCCATAATTTGTGTATTTCTTAGCACGACCCATCAAAAGGTCAGCTTGGTCGGTATCAATTTGCAGCAGAAGACCGTTATTGTAAGCTTATCTTTTTTTATTGTGGTCTCATATTAAGGAATGATCAGAATGTAAATAATAAATGCGAGATATATCTAATTCTTTTAGGGCTGCGTGGAGCTTACTATTGTACCGAAGAAGTCGAACTTGAGGAACATAAAATTAAATGCAAAGCAGTGCAAGATTTACAAAATCATGTTCAACGACACCTATGAAGCAGAGTTCCATTATTTTGACATGTGTTTGAAAATAACGCAATCTGATAGTATCAGCTATTCATTAGAGCAATTTGTAGCTGACCACAGAACCGCAGTGGGAAGTGCAGACCCTGATGCTGGTGGAGGTAGGGCATCATATTACGGGAAATTTCAATTTTTGCAAACAAGTTTTTAAGAAATATGCTTGTGCTCCAAATAATAGGTGAGCTCATCGTTAG
>VRMD01001162.1:0-18549 GCA_009872375.1 Sminthurides bifidus
CAATAATTCGAATTTCTGGGCATGATGAAGAAAAAGGACCAAATCATACCACAGAGAGACCCTAGCCGACCTTTGACCAGTGCAAGTCACAGCTTTTGACATCCTTACCACCTGACCTGTACAGAACCTGGGTACTGAGCACTGGCTGACGACTTGATTCTCCAGAAGACAATCATGCTGTAATCGGTGGTGACTCAATAGAATCTGGTGATAATTGGTTACGCGAGCTGAATATTTTAAAGAGGGTGAATAAAGAAAATACCGATGAGCTCTTCCCCATGCATACTGCTCACGGAATACGGGAAGAGCTACAGAGTTCAAATGAAGAGAAAATAGTAATTGGACGGCACAAGCCCGGCATAACAACTAAGGTATCTCAGTCAGCGATCTCCTGTCTTTCGTAATATTCCTGGGAAGGAACGAGGACACTGAAATTATGTGAGAGGAACTGTGTTGTTGAGAGGAAAAGAGGTTGGAAAAGGGCAAAAACAAAATCACACTGACTGTACGGTAGAATCGTGCCAGAATACGAGAACAAGTTAAAGGCGGGTAGATAAGAGAGTGAGAGACGGGTAGCGAGATTGTAGTCTTTGGCACGTTGTAAACATGTTCATGAAGGCATAACGGGAAGGATGAGTTGAAATGTGTGATTTTTCCGCCACTTTGATATGGGTGTGGGATGTCATCCGTTCTGTGTTTTATTAAATCCCCTGGGAGACAAAGCACAAGGCATAAACAACGGACGGAGTAACAGGAAGGAGGACCCGGGACACTTGTTACCCGGAGTCAGAGGGCCGCATCGGCCGTGAGAGCATCTCATCCGTTCCTGATAAATCCCACTAATTAATTGCGCCACTACACTACATAGTAGGCCAGGCACCGAAACAAGAACGGTTTCAGCCTCCTCTGTCTTCCCTTGGCCTGTCACAAGTTTCCTTTACACATATACTTACAGTTCCTGACTTTTCTCCGACAAGGCCCAGGCTTCTTCCGCTGGGCTTTTAGCAACCTAGTAGTGTACTTTTCAACTTTTCCAAATCCTCTTTACTTCTCAATGATCCTATTCTTATCTGCGATAATATTTCTTCATCGATTCACTTGAAACATTCCATAAGTCTGGATGGGAGACAGAAGAAGAAAATATACGGCAGTCAGCAGCAAGCGTATTACATTTTCTGTCATATGGCGGTTATATAATCGCCTATGGATTTCCGACTAGAATCGCACACACAAGGATGTAATTCTACATTACAGGCTGTTGAAAAAGGATGAGGGGAATTATACAAGGACTGAAGACAAAACGAGAGAGAGAAGATGCACTGCGTGCTTGACTTCCTTCGCTCTGGTGGTGCATTCCAGACGAATTGCAAAAATGTTTAGGGAAACGGAAAGAAGAAGAAAACGTTATTTAAATTGTCCCCTGCATATGTGACATGTGAAGCTCTATTTTTAGGAGGGGGGTATCCTATCATGTGGAGTAGGCAGGAGATGGAGAAGCTGGGAAGAACAATGGATTGTGTACGAGAAAGAGAGAATGAGAAAAGAATAAAAGAAGAGGGGACAGGAACAGGCGAAGTAACACGGGCCGAAAAACATATGACACTAATGTTATCTCGTGCTAGAAACCAAGACCGAGAAACCGAGAAAGATATGCCAGACGTTGTTACTCTTTGGATTGCGACGCGGCGGCAATTCTCTCTGTGCCTGGAGTGTGTCCAATCAACAATTTATGTCGCTTGTCCTCAACCGTATTTATTTGCTCTACTCTTACCGTTTACACCCTTCTGTAAACTTGTTACCTCGTTACCAGTACTTTAAGAGCAGGCAAAACACTCAACGGCCTTTTCGGTAGTAATTCTTTCGGCTCGTGGTCCTTCTGAATCCTTGTGTCGGGATTGCTGCTCGCCTCCCGCTTCCCACTATAGTCACCGGCCTGTCGTTCATTGTCCTACGACGTGTGCAAGAATTTCAAAACCTTGTCCTCATACAGGCTTTGACTTTGACACTAATGCATGATTCCAGTTAGTGGACCGATTAATGAATCCCAGGAGAGATGAAGCAAATTTGCTTCTTCAAGCTGGAGCATGCAAGTTAGCAGCCATTCCTACAGGAGTAAGCCATTGGTACCGGACAGTAACTTCGGAGTGGAAGAAACGCCATGTTTTCTTCTTATTGTAGCCATTAGAGCTGAAATTAGGGGTAAAAGTCCTCAAGATTTGTGGCAGCAGCTGCCAATGGCCGTATTCAGTGGTCAGTGAGAAATGCTTCTTCATTTGCAGTAGAATCATGTGCATTAGAACGACGCTTGAACGGTAGCGCTTGCTTTAAACGGGTGGATTTTTTCAAAAAGGGCTTTTGACATGGTCGAAATTGCGCTCAATCTGAAGAAGAATGGACTCTTCGGTTCGCTAAATTAAGACATATTAACGGGAATTAATCAAGCTGGGTAGGAAAAGCAGTGAAAGAAAATTCAATTACAAACGAGTCCTTGCCTGGAACTGAACAGAAGGAACGAAAGACATCGGCGACTAACGGAACACAAGAAACGAAGACAAGCGACAGATGCAAGGAACGAAAGAGATGGTGGTTGATGAAGCTGCGGTGGATGAGAGAGAAGAAAAAGAGAAAGTACTACTAGATTACGTTGAGAGTGATGAAAGAATAAAAGAATCGTAATGCGGCAAATTTTTCACTCTTTCTCTCTCTCATCGCACAGACAATCATTTACCTCGGAGGAAGTGAATTAAATGCAAATGAAGGAGGCGTGTGTTCAAGTGAAATTTTGTCTTGTGAAGATTATACTCGAAATAAAAAATAAGGCTGTAGATATACCTCATGGATGGGATTTACAGCGATGATGCTTAGAGTAGAGAGGCGATGGGCTTCTAGTGTACAAATTTCGACTCGGGAGAATGGGGTCGGAGATGAAACGCTTTCTGTGAGGCCTCTTAAAATTCTCTTGTGTAGTTAAAAAATGAGCTTGGAGGCAAAAAGAAAGGAGAAATGGTACAGGAACGGAACCAGAAAGAATGGAATGGAATTCACTGAAAACAATTTAGATTAAGAGCTGGAACCGCACCGAAAGTTGTTGGTCGCATAACATTTATCAAGTGATGCATCACTTGCCTTCTTCTTTTCTTTGTCTCCTCCTTTTCCTGTCGTCATTCTGACAATTGAATTTTAAACAGTTTTCTGAGCCGGGACTCGACCAAAGCAAAGTGGATGAGCACACGCTTGTCACCAAGTCCGGGTCAGAGTAAAGTTCAAAGTTAGGAATTTCGTAAAACCATGTCATTGCATAAACAGGGCTTTTGAGGCTTGGAAGATTAGGTAAAAGATAATTAATGCGAGTGTAACTAACGAAGAATATTGATTAATCAATTCCACTAATTGTTCATTGGTAGAGAGAATTTTTACGCAGAGCTCGTGTACATATGCAATCAACTTTCGCTTCTTCTGAATATATGTACATGGGGCTGGGTCTATTACTTGAAGAAGTGATACGGAATCGTATAGCTCAAGAGAAACTGCATTGCGTCAAATTCCATTCTCAAAAACACACATCTTGAACAAGGCTTGGTCGTCGGACTAGATCGAAGCTTGTACACTCGCTTTACTCGCTTTAAGTTAAGTCCATTAGACATTATATTTTCAAATTAACTGCAATCATAGAATGTTTCCGAACTCTATAATGTGCAACCTCACGGTCTCAATTTTTAATAATCGGCGACAAAAATGTAAAAAACAACCAGTAGGAAAACCCCATGGTGAAACAAAATTGCGATGATGGCTCAATAATCAATAACACTATAGGAGAATTGGACAAACTCGGCTGTTTCATACACTACCGTGGATTAAAACAGATAAATCATGGGCAAGTTACTGAAAGAATTCCCACGTCACTCTCAATTAAGGGCCGCGAAATAGTTGATAAGATTCTTGGAATATCATTAATTTGAAGGAATTTGCCGAGAGGATTTGCATCCAGACAAGCGGAGCTTGGACGCAACGAAGCGTGTGCCTCACAAGAAGCATGCACCTTGACGACAATAGCCTCCCATCTCACTGCATCCCAACTTTCCTCACAACCACCCTTGCCAAAAGCTGTGACAATTAAAGAATTCGCCCTGATTGGAGCAAGGAACATGAGAAATTAAATAGCCACGAGGTAACGCCGCAAGTGCTTCAAAGTCCTTTAATGAAAGACCAAGGAGTCCATTTGCATTACATGCACTTCACTCCTCTTACCCTTCTTGTCTGCCTCACTTGCTTTTAAAGATTTTCAAAGTCCAGTGCATATTAACTGAGGCTCGGCTGGAAGCAATTAAGCAGTAAGCATTCCTCATGTCCATACGAGAGAAATTGAACGAGAGGAAATTGAGGAGAAAGCATTGAATTCGAAAGCCCATGAGAAGCAACAGAAAGTAGACAACGACAGCATTACGAGAACCTCTAGACACCATGGCAAAATGGTGAGTTTACAGAGGAAGGAAGAGGCGGATTTTTTTCTCTGTCCTGTCTCTATGGCAATGAAGATGAAGAGGATTGGAATGGTTTCGGGATGATGATGGGAAGTGAATTGGGCTGGTGTAAGCGGCTGCCCAGATCTTACCAGGGACCGCCCATATTGTCTTCCCCTGTGCCTAGTGGCTGCGGCCGGTAGCGAACCTGTGTGAAAATTTCCCCTCACCAAAGCCTTTTACCAGCCCGAGTGCATGTACTTGAGCGTATGTTCCGTAGCTTGCCATAGCTTTTGCTTTTATTCACTCAGCTCTCCTGGCTCAAGTGCCATAGGTGAGTAAATTCACGAGTTTCTCATCTGTTACGTATACCTCCACGAGTTCGGTCTGAACCAGGCATGTTTTACTGCACCTTTTGCCTTGACTGTTTATGACGGAGAAACATAGCTCGATACCGAGGGTCGAACTCTGCGAAATCTACCATAGGTTCTGCTTCCACTACCTGATTGAAAATAGAACAAAGGGTTTTATGAAAATGGTCAAAAAATTCCAGTGGATTTTGCTGATATTTCAATCATTTGTTGGAATAAACTATACAATGAGTCGAGTCTGATGCTAGGCAAGTGGGACTGGAGAGTAAATTTTCTCCATGTTGTAAACCTAGTACACATGGAGTTACTCCTCGAGGAAGCTCCAGCCCTGCTAATTGATCGCGGTTGTCCATGACTGCTCCGGACGCGGAGAATCTGCGTAACCAGAGAACCAGAGAAAGCCGCATGCACTGCACATGTGGAGTTGAATTAGAGAGGCGTGTATTTTTCCCCCTTTACTACAATGAGAACCGAGTCCTGTGATTTTCCACCGCTGCTGGAAACCCAAGAGGATGGACTACAGGCCACTGGTACGGGCTATACGGGCGACAGCTCGGCAGATGGGTTAGGATGCGAGATCGGATGGGCGACATGGACCGGAGAAGGAAAGGACGAGCGGGATGAAGATGAGAGGAGAGATGAACCAGGATGAGATTGGGATGCGGTAGCATTGTGCGGAGAACTCATCTTCTTCTACATACACAATAGACAGTGAGCCTACACTCACAAGTTTGGAATGGGACAACGTGCTCTCTGGTCCAGGACCTCAAATGATTTTCAGATCTGAACCAAACCAGTCGATTTCGGTCCTCCTCAAGTACAAGTTGAAACCCTTTCTGCCAGTGAAAGTGAGAGAAAGCTACCGCTACATTTGTGCAACTCTTTTTTTGTTTTAAACATTAGTACACGAGGGACGGCCTCTGACCCCCAGACCCCGCTCATCCTGAATTAGCACACTCGTTTCATTTCCTGGATAGAGGGAAACTGCTGATCGTGGGTTTGCACAACTTGTCATCCTTTTTGTTGACTATTGCAGTGCTTGCATCGGTACAATTAGTCATTATTAAAAATAATTGTGACTATGCAAGCAAACTGGTGATCGTCTGCATCCAGTGGACCTATGCACCAGCCGTGCAGAGTTGAGTTAAGGATTGATTCCATCTTGAAACTTTGCTTGTTACACAAGACTGTAGGAGCAGCTGACTTTTCCTCGTGCTCGGACTCGGAGAGGCAAATCATCGCAGTTAGCCAGTGAATTAACAATCAGTACACGTTAAATACACACCTCCAGCTCCTATATCCTTGCCACTCGTCAGCAACTGAGCCACGAGTACTGAGCTGACTGACGGAGAGAGAGAGAGAGAGAGAGAAAGAAGGTGAGAGAGACAGCTTTTCAGACTGCGGGTTTCCAGAACACCATTGCCGAGCGTATGCACATGGTAAGGAAGGAAATTGAAAGTGACTTGTTGAGAGAATTGGAATTCTTTTGAACAGAATAATTGGAATGCCTCTCAAGGCTTACCTCCTTCTCGGTCTTCATTAAAGGTTCGCCTCTCCTCGCTCTTCCACACCTCCCGAACAATCTCTGCTCTCAACAACTTGACTTTCTACTCAATTCCCAGAGAAAGGAGCAAGAAAGCAAGCCGTGTAGCTCTTCTTGAAACCAGCAAGTGAAATCATTTGATGTGGTCTACCTCCACCTGACTACCGACTTGGCTCAAATCCTTGCTTTTCTGTGGCTTCAAACAAGGAAACCGTCAAGTTGCATCCAAGTCTTTTAAACCATACAACTTTCCTGTGGAATCGTGCAAACTTTTCAAATTCAGTGCTAATATACAAATCTTAAGTCGGTTGGAAGCGGTAACACCTGGTTTTGACGCAAAAACGCTTTTCACGCTTTGAAGAAACTGCAAAGGACTGAAGAAAGTAGCCATTCTTGCTTTTTCTAATGTGTTGTTGATTTTCGAATCATCATCGGCAGTGCTCGATTATATAAACGGGACAATATGAGTTGCACCGTGATGTATCAACCGTATGCTATGTCGTCTTACTCCTCCAGCTGCGAACAATAGATCGTCTTCTGAAAAGGTGAGTCTGATTCAATAATCGTCTATTTTCATGGATGGACCCTTTTCATACATGGGCCATAGCCATTTCATTCCGGTCCGCCTGACTACTCCTGAAGAGTCAAAGGGTTGGCTACGGTCATATGGTGGTCATAGCCGGTTCAATCAGGTCATTTGCAGATCCCTTTAATTGCAATTAGATTCATAGTCAATTAATCCCATTACCAAGCAGTGTGCAATCATCTCATCCTGTGACAGGATGTGGAGCATTGCGCAAACTGGTAGCGAGCCAGCCCACTTGACACTTTTGCACAGCCGGGAAATCCTTGAGTTGCGTTTGCCTTGTTGCAAGCTCAACAGATTGTAATTGTAGGTTAGGTGCTAGGACAGCAGTTTAACCCTGTTTGCGTTACTGCGTTGAGCATGTGCACATGCACATAAAACACAGGGCTTGAGTCCAGTTGAAGTGGTTTATTTCAAACATGTAAGCAGAATTAAGTTTGGTCTAGATTTGCTAGGGGTTCTTTAATTCATCCCACTGGCTTGCATCATCACTCCTTCGTGTAAACTGCAGGGGATGCATTGGCACCGGCCGTGGATGCATTAGTGCTGGTGCACAAATTAACTGCAAATCAGAGCAGGGCAATAGGCAATCGCTGACAGGGCAACAATTTGCAGTTTTATTTCAATTTCAAGGAGCCATAAATCCTCGGCGTGTTGAAATGGGAAGTTGTACAGTGCATTTCATCCTGTGCTGGTGTACAGCCTCTCAGCCTGTCTTCCCCATGGTGTATTTGTCCTTTCCTTGTCTCTGACAATGTTCCATTAATTTCTTAGTGGCTATTAAATTTATGCAGTGTCAAGAGTAATTAAGTCTGATGTGAATACAGTTTCGCGGTTTTGAGCAAACTGTCTGTGCACAAGGTCGAGTTTCTATTGCTGTTACTGCACGCTAGTACAAAACCAGGTTGCCAGCTTGCCGTTTCTGCAACAATCATGTTTACCTATACACGACTTTTTATTACACTTACTGAGACGCAGAACGGATTCGGTTGGGTTACTCCGAGAAACAGAGTGTGCACAAAGTTTATCTTGACCGACTTCAGCTTGCTGTAAGGCAATATTCTATTCATGAGTTTGAAGTCACCTTTATGCCAGTAGGACAGTTGGAGTCCAAAGGCAAGGGGTGAGAACCTATAGTCCTAACTCCTAACAATGCTGGAAATCAGTTTGGCAATAGATGAAAGACCTTGTCGTAGGACGTTATCGATGACAACGTTGGCCTTCTAGTTACAACGCAGTTTCTTTTCAAGCTTGCCACGAAATAGCGAAAAATTGCTTTTTGCATCTACCGCACCAATCACAGGTACTGAAACTCGCCAATTTCCCACCTCCTAAGGAACAAACTGCAATGAGAACAGGATGAAATATTACTTCTATTCTGAAACCACACAAACGGAATATGAATAGGGTGGTGAATGGAACCCGATCTTCTTTACACTGTATTTGACAAACTGTCAGGCGGAGGCAGTGGTGCACGTCATAATGTTTACATAAAAAACACACGAGGGTTACGCAATACGTCATTTCTGTATGACACTCACATCACAAGGCTTCTTTTAAAGCTTGTCCTCCCCCAAAAGCTCCTGTTTTATTTTAAATGTACGATGATTATGACGGCAGAAGGAAGGATTTTTGACACGTAATTACGAATCCTGTTGCTGATCCATGTCTTCCGCTCTGGTTGCAGCAAAAATTGTACAAGTACGCAGCCCCCAGCCCAACAGACAGTCTTCACTCCGACACCTCCTCCTACCACAGTCCAGGACGCTTAAGCGTGGGAACGACCAGTTCCGGAAGCAGCAACCTCAGTCATAGCTCCAGCACCCCCCGACGACCAATCACCCCCACCGCCACCATCACCTCCTCCAGAGCGAGTTCCTCCAGCACAGCGCCAGCGGCCGCTGGAAGCTCTTCCAGCGCCAATGCCAGCATCACATCCAACGTCGCTGATGGGCGCAGAACGCAGTACTTGTCGTCCAACTGTGTCCTCCATATGGAACATGAGGAGGATGTCGCCAGGGCCGTGGACGAGCACTTCAGCCGGTCGCTCAGCGCAGCGTACACTAATGAAAAGTCCTCGAAGAGTAAGTACTTTGATTTTACGTCTTTTCTGCAACGTTTCTACTCTCCATTACTTGCTTCTCAATACTCAGAGTGTGTGTTCCAGTCTGTCATAGCTGCTTGAGTAATACTCAAGGGACTACCACAGTTGCTTTGTCAACACAAGGGTATTAGGGACTGTAAAACTGAAAAAAAAAACACAAGGCTATTCAAAGTTGCTTGATTGCAACTGCAATATCAAACGGCCAAATCAGGTTTAATGCAATTTTAAACGGCAGTAAAAGCCCAGACCAGCTTTCTGGACAAGTTCCCCTGGCTTCTACGCTGTAAATCATGGGCCACGAAGTCTGTGAATGGGCCAGTGACCAGTGAAATTCCGTCATTTCTTTCCAATTTGCATTCAATACTCTTCCCGCCGCACATTAATTGAAAAAATTGAACCAAGGACATGAAAGCAAGTTTCAGTGTTTGGTATACCGGAACGGAGGACAGGAGAAAGATAAATTCTTTCATTGTTTCCGTCCCGGTAATTACTTAGTAAAAGAGCAAGATGAGTGTGTGGGTAGTGTGCAAGCAACCCCGCCTCTTCATGTCTTATCTTAAAACGAATTAGGATAGAGGCACAAAAACGTGGAAAAGGAAACCCATGTGACAGAGCAGAAGGATTAGGAAGAGATGAGAAGAGCATGAGCATCTTCTTGTGTCACCGAAACCGCTCACATCTCAGAACAGGAAACGAGCAATGCGTTTAGGTCACCATCCAGTTACACCAAGTCAGCGATCGGGAGTCAGCCTTTAAATCTCCGAAGACTCTGTGAGCAGATGAAAGATGTGCGGATGCGTAATTAAAGGATGCAATTACAGATAAAGAGTCCGCATGGATGTGGAGCACGTGTGGAAAACGTTTCAGGAGCCAGGCAGTTAACTCCTAGTAGAACATGAGTTTGGGCTTGCGTAACCAGACACAGGCTTGATACAGGAGATGCACTGTTGCCATGCGACAATGTGGTAGATTTAAGGGCTGAAGTCAGGTAAAAAACACAATGGAGAATATCCAGTTGTTTCTATCAAAAATTGCGGGTAAAACATTGACAAAAGTTAAAAAAAAGTCAATTTCATCGTAAATCTTGATTTCCTGGTCGCAAATCCTCCCGATGAAGGAACAAAAACCTTTTATTCATTTGTCTTTAGCGACTATACACAGTATTAAGCAAAGGAGAGAACTGATGAGAACTTGAGAAGACCGGAAAGTGGTACAATCTTGGCAGGATGTGAATGACGAGGACAGACCAGAGAGGCAGAATATAGCCAGAACATACAGAATGAGTACCAACATTCAAGACTATAGCTCTTCACGGTTAGCATTAGCTGAAGTTGAAACAGTGTCATTTGAGTTTTTTCTTCGCCCAACTTTGAAATACGAGCCTACCTCTTGAAGCTGTAATGGAGCACTTATTTAGACGATGATGATGAGCTTTTGTGTACACTACAAAATGAACGACGACACGCAAGTAAACGGACGCAGATCAAGCCCGAACTCTCAAGTGCATGTCTCTATGGAGACCAAGGTTGTGGAAAAACCAGGCACGGATTCGGAAACTGGGACCAGCCAAAGGAAAGGGAGAGAAACGCTCACAGTAAAAGTAAGATCAAGCCCGAACTCTCAAGTGCATGTCTCTATGGAGACCAAGGTTGTGGAAAAACCAGGCACGGATTCGGAAACTGGGACCAGCCAAAGGAAAGGGAGAGAAACGCTCACAGTAAGTCGGAAAACGACACGAAGTCAAGTCAGTCTGAGCATTTGTCTATCAGAAGGTATTTAAAAACTCTGGGCGAAACATACGTACGTATACATAACACACAGGAGATAAATTTTCCGCAGGAGTTGTGCAGAGCAAAGGGTAGAGAGCGAACAGAAATTTGGGATCATTTTTATAGGAAATAAATCCTCGTAAAGGGCCCATATATGTGAAAATGAATGGGACGCTTGAGTCGTACTTATCATTCTAATAGATCACCTTCCCTGAACCCACGATAGGTAAACCGAGAGCTGGAAGAGGTGGAGCTTCTCAAACCCAGAGTAAGCATTAGGGTTCAATAGATTTGTCTCCCTTCCCTCAGCTCCCAGGACTTTATGTAAGTCTTGTGAGTTTTTTATACGGGGTAATAAATCCAATGGTAGTTTTGCACTTGGAGAAAAAGTAAAGCCTTCTGTTCCTGGGTATGTGAATGCATGTTTGTATGCTCTCCTGTTGTCATGGAATTGAACGGACCTTTTCCTTGGAGAAAGCACTATTTTTCACGTATTTTCCACTTCCGGCAATTGTGCAAGTCATCGTCTTGTCACCTTTGAGAAACAAAGGTGAAAACAAAACAAAACACACACGCCTAGAAACACGATGACTAGAAAACCGTTGGTAAGATCCAAGGAACACAAGAACGGTCGACAGAAAACAGCAACTTAATGTTTGGATTGGATCTTCAGTTCCAGCCCAGGCTCTGAAACGCCTGTTTGAAAGGTGGCTTGAGATGAGAGAGAACGTGCCGACAGAGGTTTTCAAACGGATATTTTTGGTACACTTGCCCCAAAGGATTCTTTTTGGTCATTACAACCAGGGAATCCGGAAGTGGAGAGACTGAACTCGCTCTGGTGTCCGGCGTCCGGCACCCCACCATCCAGTGCAAGGGGTGAAGTGTTAAACAAGTCACATCATAGAAACTGTAGGATTCCTCTCTTTCAGCCACGATAATGAAACAATGCACTTATTCTACAGTTTTAAACTACTCAACTTCTTCTCCATAAGTTTTCGACCCTGATTTTCAAAAGTCAGATGCCCGTAAACTGTACAACACCGGCGGAACACGGAGCTTGTGTGGAATAAATCACGTGTGTCGATATTGCTCTCTCTCTCCCTTTGAGGCAAAGGGGCAAGATGTGAAACGAAGCAGAAAGCAAAAGCGAGGTTCCTTTCTCAAATGGAAGAATTACTAGCACAAGTACACAGTTTCTCTCTACTCTGATTTTCAAGCATTCAAATCGGCCAGATGCGGGTGTGAGAATCGTCAAGTCACATGTGGACCCAGTACGAAGCCCGGGCTGGTATGGCAATACGGTGAAGCTCGTCCTGCACATTTAAATTGTACACTTTCCTCGAACGAGCAGAGACCAAGATCCGGAACTGAGAAAGCCAAGATTTTATTTAGACCATGAGAAGAAAAGTCCTCGGCGAAGTCAAGTAAAGGATTTGGAAATTGTGAATAATGTCCTCGTGTTGAGAATTATGTTTCCAAATGTAGACATTTCCACTCGTGCTCTAACCCAGCTTGGGGCATGGAATGAGCAAATGCAAGTCTTGAGGAAGCTCAAAGCCAGGCATTGTAACACGTACACTAATTCATATGTGAGCTTCCTTGCGGAAATTAGAGGGTGAGGTCACCGAGCAATAGATTTCCTTTAATAAGTGCTCATGATTAAGGTCTGGGAGAGAGGGGAGGAGAAACGAGATACGGGAAGGCGGAAGACACGGGTAAGAATTTCGGGCTACCCGGGTAACGTGTGTCTATCTCTCTCAGCCTTGATTGTGTAGCTTTGGCGACACATCTGCTTCTTTCCCCGGTTCACAGCGTTACGAGCAGTTGAACACTGCAATGTGCACTGGGATGGATGAGATTGAGTAAGATTGCGAAGGGGTTGAGTGAAGAAAATGAGGAGAGATTTAAATTTTCCACACACTGGAACTTTTTCTCACCAGGGCTTTTCTTCGCTGATTAAAGGCTTTGCTTCTGAAAAGATAAGATGGGTCAATGACGTGGGGCAATTTATGGCATTTGGAGGAGCAGTAGCAGTCGGGGGTTTGTGGCGGTTAATGCGGAGGCACTTGTCATCTTCCGCCTTTCCTACATCCGGCATAACGAGGTGTGAAGATAAGTTTAGATTTGGGTGCACTTTGAAACTGTTTTCAAGACCAAAGGGGCTATACCTTACATTCGAAATAGGATTTAGGTGAACAATAATCTTCTTCGTTTGCTGTAATTGCAGTAATGCTATCTCCCGAACTTTGAAATCATATGCACATAATTTTTCGATTCGGGGCTGACTTTTACTGATGCCTACAAGATTTCTATTACTTTTTTGCATAACGAGGACGCCAGGGTGATTGGTACATGGATTTGCTCCAGGGCGAATCAGCATTCACGGTTATGCAATAAGGCAGCAACGTTAAGGGCCCACGCCTGTGAGAAGTACAAAAGTACAATGAGCGTAAGGGGACAGGGGACTCTTGAATTTCGGCTATTCTCTGAGACGTTCTGAAAATGTCAATCTGGAGGCGATTTTAGTGTCCTTATGGCTCTTAGTTGGCTGAAAGGCCTTGTTTCTAGCCTGTGGTTTCATTTTCATGGAAATAATCATTTGAATCAATACAGGTAAAAAATAAGGGCGTACAACTTTTCACGTTGACTATGGCCATGGTCCAAGGTAACCAGCTTGTTGTTTAGGCCAGTGTAGTATGCGATGCACAGCATTGTAAATCTTGTTAGCCGCGGGGAGTCCGTCTCGTGTCCCGGCATGGGGTAAATTGCCCTGTGGCAGACGTATTAATGCTGCACGAGTAGTAACTTGAAAGGTTAATTTTTAATGGTGTCAACAAGGGATGCCAACAGATGAAAACACCGTAGGTCAGGTCCACGCCGGAAGTCTGGTATGCATGGACTGCTCAAGGGCTCAAAAATTAAAAATGACACAAAGTTTCACTGGTTAAATGGGATCTTTTAAGACTCTTTCTTCTGGAAACTACCTGCTGAGAGCTCTGTACTGGACGCACATAATGCAACTAGTACTAACAGGAGGACAGGGTGAAGATACTAAATGCACGTGACAAATGCAGTGACAATTGGTAGTGGTCAATTGGTACAGTTTCAAGCCTATGGTTTGTGTAGAGTTTTGATCCTTGCCATACGCGCCTATTGGTTGCTGCACAGGAAATGCACTGGAGCTGCATGATGTGAAGAATTCTTTGGAAGGAAACCGATTTTTAACTATTCCACTTACCTGTCTTTAATTACCGTACAGGTAAACCAATGTCACGTCGCGACTTACCGCTCTCCTTCTGGAACTCGAACTACCAGGCACCTAAAAGCTCAGCTAGCAGCTACACCACCTCCGACTACTACGGCGCCAGCGTCGCAGATTACCCCACACCCATTCCTGGCTTGTCCCACCACCACTACCAAACGGACCCCTGGCACGCCTACCCACTGACCACGCATCAGAGCTACCACCACAGACCTACGGAAATACCATACTCGTCAATGCCTTCTTCCTCGCGGTAAGCCCCCTTAAATTCCGTGTCTTCCACGGAACTTTTGGTGACATGCTTCAGCCGTATTCTAGTATAAGAATTTTCGCTAACGAGTTTTAAGCCATTTACTAATTCAGTTACCTTACCAAAAATAAATTTCAGCACCAATTCATGTTTTACTCATTTGCCGCGCTCCACCACTAGGGTGCGGCTCTGCATTTAGAGTCCAGAAAGAAACCGTTTATAGGCTCAGGCACCAAAGCTGACGCACATCACCCCAACTTTCAGCAAGGAGTTGCGTGCCTCTTAGTACCTTGTTAAAAGAGTTTTTTATGGACTCCCGTTCAAGTCCATTAGCTTGATGAAGGGTGCGATGATGCGTATCTCGTTATGGCGTAAAAAGGATGATAAAAGGTGTAAAAACCTTGCGTGTGCGGCTATGTAGATTTTTACTTGTTTTATTACGTGTCGTATTTCCGGCGACGAGAAAACTACAGCTAAAGCTTACACAACATTACCCGCCTGCACTCCAAGTTCATGTCTGGAGAGAACTGTGACTGTCTCATGGTCTAATCCAATACTTGAAAAATATTGTCTCCTGACTGCCATTTCCTTCAGTTAATCAAACTGAAGTACACACCATGTATTAACTCGACTTGGGGACCGAACTTTAAAATCTGTGCTCTGGTACAGTTACAAAGTCTATTTTCATTTTTACCAATAATACGTTCATCTTTGCCCACTTGCAGATTCAACGCTGCTCAGTACGGAAGCCTCCTCCTTGCAGGCGCAGCAGCAGGATCCGGTGCTGGAAGATTCGGCTCCATGGCAACGGGGAGCCAATGCGGCGTAGTGAAAGGAGACGCAGCGAGTTCATGGGCCACCGGAAGATACCATCATCACGACACGCTGTCTGATCTTCATCTGGACTACACCGCTGCCGCTGCAGCCGCTCAATACTCGAACACGTCTCCGATGTCATACATGACAGCAGGTTAGTGAGGTACAGTCTGTCATCAAGTTGACAATAATAACCATTTCAACTACCAACCCCCACCCACCACCTACCCTCTCCTATGGATCTTCCATCTGTTTTTTGCAATACGCAACACTTGAATCCAGCCTTACGTTTTTTAAACTTCTCAACCTATTGCCTCAGCTTCTTTCACGGCTAAATTCATGCTCAGTCACCGTAGGCTCTCAGTCCTAATTTTACCTATGAACAAACAAGATACAAGCGTTCCAACCCTCTCGCCCATGCCCTTCACAAGTTTCAGTCTCAGTCAGTCAGTCAAGCTGACATAATCAAGTGCACGTGTGAACCATTTCCACTCAATGGAGAAAATAAGCCGGAAAAACTGTTTCACATTCAAATTATAATACTTCCGAAAACCAATATGCTTTCACCAGGCAGGTCCAATGTAAAACAGACGGTTCGGTCGTAATAGCCCCAAGAGCACGTGCAACATGTTCCGCCCGTAGACCTCATAATATGAGCTCGTCTTCCTCCCGTGCCATGTTCAACAACCCGAAGAGGGGGGATGGACGACGCAATTCTCTCTCAGTCACAATTACAATACAAAAAGCACTCTTTCATCTATCATTCAGAGGGGGACGCCGCCACCGGATCATGCATCATATTAGATACGAATCAACTTTTATTAAATCATTCAACAATACAGTCAATAACAACACCCCGACAACATGTACAATGAATTGTCGAATCAGGGAAGGGCAAAGCTGGTTCCTGGTGAAAAGCCGTGGTCGTGCCCCGTACTTCGTATGAATGTCAACTTCCTGGTGTAGCTCATATCATGTTGCATTGACAAGCTCATGAATTTCACGATTCACCGTCCCTTTTGCCCTGCTTTCTCTCTTGGATTTATCCATCGGTGGACGACACCCTCTCGAATCTCTTCTGGGTCATGAACCCGAAAGAGGTTTTTAATTAAAACTACAAACTGTGAGAGCCGTGACTTGGAAATCAATCTGTTTTCAATTCAGCTGCAGTATGACGAAAGCAACAGACCTCTCATGGGTGCATGCTCCGAGAGTGGATGCAGCTATAGCATTGACAAAGGCATGTTAATAGTCGTTAAGATGCAGTTTTACATTTGATATGGTGGATGGGGCAAATGTATGATAATGCACAAGTCACTGTTGCAGCTCAAGCTCGGATTGATCGCTTGTGAGCTGTACTAAAATATCATGCAAATTTTTGCACACTCGCCATCGCATGCCAAGTAGCAGGTAGTTGGTTGCAATGATTCGCGGAATTCGTAAATGCGATTTGAATAAGCTTCTGATTTTCCGATTAGTGTTCATCACCAGGAAAAATTTTTCATTTGCAAATCGTGATAATCCCATGGCTGCTGAGACTGGTACAGGAGTCCATGCCATGTTACGTGATCGTGCCAATGTTTACGACATTTGTTGCCACGTTCTATTGCAAAATAATCGCGAACCGAGCAAAACTTTTACCTTCGAGCCGGATTTGAACCAGCGACCTATGGATGACTATCATTGATATGATATTCTGCTACAGTCCACCGCTCTACCAACTGAGCTATCGAAGGAGGGATGAGATTAAGTGGAAAAAATTACAATTAGTAAACAAGTTTCTCTTTAAGTGTAAGGCAAGACAAGAATCATTAGCTTCTTACAATAACTTGATCACATTCCATGTAGTAGAACAGGAGCCGATGCAAATGACGATAACTTGCTTCTGTGACTGAATTGCAATCAATGCTTACAGTGCTAGTGCTCGTGGTCAGTTATGTTTTCAAGTCTTGATCCAGCTTAAGCTTTAGGGAAGGATGCTCATATGGCCCCGAGCCAAAAGTTTGGAACTGGATTTTATGTCCAGATTCCATAACCTTCGATGATACAACATTCAAGTAGTTTTTTCCTTGGGGAGCAAAGATCATCCGTAACTCCCAACTGAAGAGATTGGTAGCAGCAATGTAGCCAGTTTAGCCCGCTCATAAGTAATCATTGCCCTAACTTGCTAAACAATTGTCAAGTGTGAAGCGTGAACGTTAGATGCGCCGACAAGAGAAGAGTTTTTGCAGTTATTTACCCTAGAAAAAAGTATTTATCACGGTAAGGTCAATTTGACTCGGGAATTATCCGTGTCATATTGCGATTTTCCCCATTACATGCATACGAGCAGCGTATCGGCTCATCTCCTATCACTGTTCACTCATCCAGTTCCTTGAAGATGAGTCGCGGCGAGGGTGAGATTATTGGCCGGGGAGATGAGATGATCTGGAAGTTGCATTCGACACGGAACTTATGCTCGGTTGGTATGCACTTCATGCCACGGCTGGTAGCAAGCAATAGACAGATCATTGGCAAATCCTTTAACCATGCTAGTGCGAGGTAAAATGCAATGCCTAGTGCCAGAGTACAAGTGAAAGCAGGAATACGTGCGGATAGGAGCAGAGACGAAGAGCAGTGATGTGCACTGTCAGATAGCGTAATAAACGTAGTTTGGGAAATGTTTTAGAAACTTTAGTAGGGGATGAAGGAGAGAGCTCAAGGGTTGCGTGTTATTAAATTTTTCAGAGGGGATTTGAGTCGGTACGGGTGAATTGGGCTGTGGTAGAGTTGCATTTGGATTATTTATTGGTCTGTTTGGGCTCGTAATTGGTTTGTGAGATGTAGGAAATGATGATGAGATTCATGAGTGTGATAGGAATTAATTATCGAGTGCCAAATGAGATATTTTGACGAGTAATTCCACTTCTCTGCCGAAGCAGTCGTAAAAGCCATCGTGATGGCTCTGCAATTGAACAAAATGATTATTATCCTATATCATCATCCGATATTGAATTTACCAACACTTGGGGGAAGTCACCCGGACGTAGGGAGGGAGTCGCTTGGCCCTATCAAAAGACCCCTTGTACATGTTCCTGTTTTGGGGGCTGAAGACTCACAATTGTCAGCTTCTTGGGCCTTTACCATAGAGACAAGGGTTCGTGCTTGAAGAATAGGCATTAGCCGTGCCAGGAATTGTTTGTAAGTTCCATGCGAATATAAAGTCAGGGTGGCAAAGGTATCAACCGAGGGAGGAGACGCTGGTGGAGGAGAAAAGCATCATTTGTCATCCAACCCGGGAGTAAATGCTACACAATGCCAGTTGACTAAAGACTATGGACTGGAAAGGGAGAGAAGAGCTTAGCAAATGCACAATTTATCTTCCGTACAGCATCGTATTTCATCTTGC
>VRMD01001163.1:0-18548 GCA_009872375.1 Sminthurides bifidus
AAATGTGATGAAGAAGTCACATGCGTTAATTTTCGGACCGACAACGTTCCTGTTTTGATAGCGGGTACAAAAAATGGGACTCTGTTAATGTGGGATTTGGAAAGTAAGTTATTGATTTTACATTACGAAATAATGAGACAAGCAAATTGTTCCCTACAACCAAAAACTTATGTCTTCGCAGAAAAGGAAATAACTGGCCAAATTGAGAGAGCACATCACGCTGCTGTATCTAGTATTCAAACATTTCCACAGGAGCCTATGTTCGTTACATCTTCAGCTGATAACAGCCTGAAGGTATTTCATATTTTACTGTATTACAATGTTACTAATTTCATTAAAAATGTTACTGAAAACTTACGTATGTTAAAATGTTCTGTTTGATCGGCAGGTGTGGATTTTTGACATGCCGGATGGGAGTTTTCGGTTATACAATACTCGGGAGGGCCATTGTAAATCACCGGCCAAGATCCGATTCCACGGAAATAAGGGATTCTACATATTAAGCGCAGGAAATGACTCCAAATTTTTGATGTTTCATCTATACAATGAGACATACAACAGATCATTGAGAAAGCAAAATCTGACCTGCAGTAAGGCAAAACTGATCCAGGACTACACCAAAATGGATGAAGATCAATTTCCAAAAATTATCGACTTTACTGCAGGTAAGCTGGGATAACGTAATGCCCATTGTAATGTGGCTAAATGAGTTCACAATGATGACTTAAATTTAACCTGGATTTTATGCAGATAGTGTTGCCGATCCAAGTCATTATAGCGACATAGCTGCATGTCATGAAAATCAAACTGCAATTTCCACATGGTCTTTCAATAATACTGCTCAGGGTGATAAAGTATTGATCTTGGAGAAGTATAAAAAGCATGCGAAAGTGGATGTGTGTGCAACAGTAAGTTGGAAGCCGGTTCACGAAATTATATGGAATTTGATATGAAAATTTACTAATTGCGATCAAAAAAATTACCATTTTATGTTTTTAGTGCTTGTACCTGACATCCTGCGGACAATTTGTCGTTGCCGGATATGACGACGGTACTGTAGAGCGGTTTAATATACAGTCCGGTCTGCATCGGAAGTCGTACGGATCACCAGCACACAGGTAATTTTGGACGTGGCAGTTGATGTAATTTATTTTCTTGATCGTGTAATTTCACATTATGTTCATCCTTTTTTAAAGCAATTCTGTTAGAGGAGTCATAGTGGACCGAGTTAGCTCATTAGTTGTAACAGGAGGTGCGGAGGGCGTGATAAAAATATGGGATTTCACTACCGCGAAACAAATCGGAAAGTTAACGTTGTCCGCCGGTGTTTCATTCCTTTTTGTGCATACCCTTTCGTAAGTTTTATGGTTAAAATGACAATGAATCAATGGCTTATTCGTAATATTGTTGATTTTACTAACTAATGGTAACTAATTTTACATTTTGTGTCTGCAGTGGCATGGTCGGAGGAGCTTCAGATGATAATACAGTAATTATTATTGACGTTTACGCATCAACAGTCATTCGGCGGTTCGCTGATTTATCTTCTGCCGTTGTTGCCGCGTGTTTTTCTCCAGATGGAAGACATGTTACCGCCTCAACTGCTGATTGCATTGTTAGAACTTGGGATTTACCAACCGCTAGGTATTACCTCATATATTACTGCCATCAGTATATATCATCTGAGATGCGTACTATCATGATGTGTGGTATTTGTAGCATGGTGGACGTTTTTCGACTAGAATCAATTGTGACATCCTTAGAGTATTCTGTAAATGGCGAGTACTTGGCGACAGCTCATCATGATAATGTGGGCATTGTGTTATGGATTAACAAAACTCTGTTTGCTCACGTTTCTCTTATGCCGATTCCCGCCAGTCACGAACCTCCACTTTTACATTTACCTGAAGTTAAAGATGGTAAGATCTTGGAGCTTCTGTGCGCTGATTTGTTTAAAAACTACAAAATGTATGCAATATGATTACTCAATTTGTAACTCGGAATTGTAGAGCTTATGGACAGTGACGATGATTCAGTTGAACTTCTTGGAGAGTTTATGTCACCGGAACAGATCGACGAAAATCTCATTACCTTAAGCTTGTTGCCTGAGTCTAGATGGAAAAATTTGCTAAAATTGGACATAATCAAGGTAACGAAGTTCTGTCCATTGTGTTTCAATTTACTTGATAGTTTTTTGCGAGATTGAATTAATTAATTTTTGTGGAAAATCTTCATACAGGATGTTCACCGAATTCGCGCATCTTGAGCTGTGCTCTCAAACGGCTCGAATGCAGCGCACAACACTAGGTGCGCGAATTTGGTGAACACTCTGTAGAATTACGTCGGTATATACAGATTTCTAAAGTTTGTTTGTAGTACGTAACGGACATTGTTTGTAAGTGGTTTCTTCATTTCCGAATTTTCAGATGAGGAATAAGCCGAAGGAAGCTCCAAAAAATTATGAAGCACCTTTTTTTCTATCTGGACTTACGGCAGATTCAAACATATTACCAGAGGATAAACCCAAGGAGTCAGAGAAACCTTTATCTAAGATGCTTCGCAATACTTATTATAACTCTAAGTTTTTAACGCTTTTGAAGAACTCTGAGACAAGCAGACAGAAGTGTAAGTTGATTGGTTATTTTGCAATAACTCTTAAATGTAGTGGTCTTCATTGCAGAAATTGATGACATCGTTCTAACTTACTCTTTGCAGCGGAAAAACTGATGGAAATGCTTGCAGAAATGAGCCCCACGCAAGTTGATTTAGAAATTCGATCATTGGCAACAGAAGAAGTAGAGGAAATCGAAAATTTAAAACTTTATCATGGAATTTCTGCGAGACATCTTCGAGTCGAACAAATTTTACGAGGCTGCTCAGGCTTATCTGGCCTTATTTTTAAAGGTGACACCACTTCTTTTCTATCGGTAACTCACAAACTGAAATAGGGAGTGCTTAATTTCACTAAATATTCGCTCTATCTTCTGCAGGTATATGGAGAAACTGTTCGGAATAATGACGAGCTGTGTCATGTGCTGAAGGATTTTGGCGTGATTTTGGACAAGCGTGACACTGCAATGGTAGATCAAGTCAATTCTATTTTAGCGTTTTCCAACTTTGTTAAATCCACATTATTTTTATAACTTAGTTTTGGTAAGGAGAGTTAGCTAATTGTTAAAAGTAAATGAATGTTGAAGAGAGCTATATCTTTTTTTCAATTTCAACTGAGGCTTCTTAATATCAATCATGGAGTACAACAATTACTTGTTATCCTTATTTGAGATGTATACAAGCTGCAGCTCTGTGTCGTTGTTTACGAAAAGGGTCGTGCTTTAGCATTTCCAATCTGGACTTATTCTAGGCCCTGCCGAATGAATGAACGTAGTAGCTTTACATTTTGAGCGCATCATTCGACCCACAATCCATACTAGTAAGCAGGTATGTATCAACTCAAAGTTAATAGAATTTGAGACAATCATCTGAATTGCGGTACGTGAAAAACGATATTGACCGTTTGCTTCAGAAGAACTAATTAATTACAATCCAGCTTGGAGTATTTCCGGAAATGAATTATGAGATATCGTTACACCGGTTTATCACGAAAAGTCAAACCTATCAGACGAATATAGTATCAAGATTGTACCTTGCCTGACTGCTAATTGAGGGTACTAACCTTAACATACTTAAAGCGTACACACCAGAGTTGTAAGAGACTGTACACAAAATGGTTGTTCACTAGGGGGAGACAAGCGTGGGATTGTTTCTGGTCCATAACAACTAGTAATATCATTCGTTACAAGTGTTATACAACATACTTGATAAAACAATAACCTTAAATATATTACTTCTAGAAACCGCGAAGTCAGTGAAATGACATTTCCAACGGTAGTAAATTAGCTTTGGTTTATTAGCTTGGTAAGACAAGAAACGTTTTCCATACTTGTACCCTTTATTCTTGATATATTATATTAATATTACTATTTCGATTGAGTTAAGTCGTTGTCCCAGACACCTATATCGAACGGAACTTAAACGTGAAAGATTCTCCAACGGTGTCCTTAACTTTGAAAATACTCATGCCATGGACAGAGCAGTTACCTAAAGCACAAACTATAAACTGTTCTCACACGACTACATTTCTTATATAACTAATACATAGGGAACTATTAGAAACAAATTGAATGAATTCAGTTATAGTAATTTCTTTGAATTTCAGCTTTCGAGTACCAGCCATTAGTTCTAAGGTCCAGACGGGAACGAAAAGGGCACTATAAGAAAGGAGAATGGTCGCCTTCGTTCTCACAAACGTTTGCACGTCACGGCGCTGAACAAGGGCTGGCAATACTATCGTTGTGGCACGATTTACGTACATCCCTTGCGATAAAGCCTAATGGCCGAATGGCAAAACTAAAGGAGAAATCGTTGAAAAACAACCAAGCTACTGTAAGCATGAATGACTGAGAGTTCTCCAGGAGGAAATAATTCTTGTCTTGCCACATGAGAGAAATCTTGCCGTCTAAAATGACATTGCCACATGCATAACCTACAATGCCTCGTTCCTTGAGCTTTGTTTTTTGAAAGCAAGAGTTATTGTTAGTTTAGTACCCCTCTTGAAATTAGTCTTAGTCGTTGGGTATGCTCTTAGCGTTTGCTTAAGTTTTTCCGCCGATTATGGCTAACGGCAGAAATCAGTTCCAGTCCAGAACGAGCACTGCGCTTCTCAGCGCCTGAGATCCTCCACAAACCAAAAATTTTACAGAACCTAAGAGGCGTTGAGATGGGCAACTGGAACACTACATTATTACACACTAACAACAAAATTTCGTTAAACCTACCCTTGTCGCTATGCTATTACGAGACACTCTCTTCACTGTCAAATAAAAGGTTGACGGCGAAAGCTGTCATGTCTTGCAAGGAATGCGATCCTGAACAGACTGTTTAGTGTAGCCGAGGGCTCGTAAAATGAGATTGCGGTAGATTAAAGTGCGGTGGGTGGGGACCAATCGTAGTGTAGAGGTCCGGGGTTATCGTGAAGGAGTGGCATGTGATGAGGTCTCGGTGGTAAATGTTGTGGATGCTGGTGAAGATGTGGCGGATGCGGTTGATGCGGCGGTGGGGGGCAAAGAGATGCTCTCATGATGTCATCTGTGGTGGCGCAATGAGGCCTTGGTCCAGGCTCGGGTGTGTATTTAAATTTTAATCCTGTCGCGTAAATAATTCCGTCGCTCCTCACCAGCGATACGGGTACTTGGGTTGGCTGGCGAACCCAAAGCCACTCGTCTCGGAATGCGGAAATGTCGGGAACCACGCAGAGCATGCTTTCTTGACACCGGAACATGGTTTCTGCCTCCACGTCGCCGAACCACACGCGAAGGTTCGGTGAAAAGTTTTGTCCCGTCAATTCGATCATTGCCACGTCGCCTCCGCCGTTCAACTGAAATCAAAAAAGAATATATATTTTTTCACATGTCGCAAATCATTCAAACTTGAGTGCACCTGGAAAAGTCGAGCGTTCTCCCGCTCCCGTGTGAAAGTTATGCTAAAAAGCTATTTCCCCCGTGTCAAGTACAAATCCATGTTGGGAATTGTCACCAGGAATTCCTAGCAATGTATCTTCCAGCCGGAAATTATGGCCGGGCATTATGTGTGCTGGGTGCAGAACAAATTCGTGAATCATCCAGAGCAAAGAGTGACACGACTCCGTTTGAGAGAACAGACCCCTGCGAGGTACTTTCTCTCCTAAGTGAGTCACTGTAGCGTTCAGAGTCACTTGTGGTTTCAGTCACTAGAGCAAGAAGATGATATAAGGGGTCGGTGATAAAAATTTAACGCTGGAATCTAACGGTTCTCTTTGAATTGAAACCTTGCTTTGCTTCTTGCCAGCAGCGATGCGTGATAATGTCCATAACACATTTCCAGAACATCTTTATGCTCTTGTGAACGAGGAAGCCAGGAGTCCCAGGAGGAAATCAGGGTGAGAATAGGACCCAGAGAAAGATTCTCGGGAATTTTCTCAAGAGAAAATATGCAACGGTGCTCAGGTGAATGTATTCAACGGAACGTCACATGGTGAGAGACAAGTGTGGACAGAATTTGGCCCACTCTCTCTCTCTCTCCCTCGGTCTAAACATAGCTATTCCCGTTCCAGGACGTCCATAGTTTCGGTTTACACTTGGCAGTATACGATTTGACTCTCTCTCCACCATTTTATTCCTCCTATTCTGCAGTGGAGACGGATAGATTGACAAAAAGTGATCAAGCTGACTTGCTGCTATATGCAAGTTGAAGTGTATGTCCCGAAACGATGTGAACTACCTGAACCTTATGCTACACAGATTATAAAAACTTGCAGGAATCAGTTGAATCAACTACTCAAATTTGCTTGCAATACGCTTAATCAGTAATCACAGGCTTGGTTACGTCTTCAAATTACAGTTAACCCAATTCACCCCCAGGTCAACAGCACGGAGGTATTCGCCCGATTCTAACAACCAATTCTCAACACAAGCGAGACCTCTTGCCTGCCCAAGTGGAGATCGGATTTCATAAATATGCAATTAGGCTCTGCATTGAAGATTTCTCCACACCTCCTCCCTCCAGAATGCCTCTCCTCCTCCATGGTTAACACTAGATTGCAGATGCTTTGGACTAGCCAGAAGTGCATCTACAAATAGGGTGTCCCTTTTATTTTGTATTCGGTGTTTACTTTCCCTTTATTCTCTTGATGCACTCACTTAAGCGCACCCCCTTTTGAGGCGGCACGTGCCATGAATTAGCTACTGGAAACCTAGTCACGCTTGGTCCTTCCAATCTTTTCAAGTGCTCACAGGGTCAACAAATTACGCGTGATTGTACTTGAGCCTAGAGAGAGTGTCAACCCTTTGCTTAATAATGCTAGGCTCGATATGCTGCCTGCAGTACGTTTCTCTGAGATGGAAATCTTTACATCGGATAACGTGTATGCTTATCGCCTTTCCTGTACACGATACATTGACTCAATTACGGGTAAAAAATGCATTAAACTACGGAAACAAACTTACATGTAAGCTGTGAACCACAGGAACAGGTGTGATGGGATTCGTGACAGGTCCCATTCCCTCGAAGAATTGATATTCTGCTTTATCAGTACTAATAATGGTCCAGGAAGCGCCGTCGTTGATCATCTCCTTATTCGGTTCTTTTGGACAGGGAGTGGCCTGAAACAAAATAATAGAAGATGAGAATCCCAATAGTTTGAAAGCGAGGCAGATTGACTAAGACTATTAAAGGTAAGGGAGAGCCGTGTCTACGTCAGGAAAGCCTCCTTTAGAGTAAAATAGGCTTTGCATTGAAGAGGTAAAATTAGCGTGAATTTTTCGGCTATCCCAGTTCATTCACACTGCACAGCGAATCAAGATCACGTTTTCAGATTCACCTTGCCTGTCTTTCAAAATACAATGTGTTTGGATTACAGCATACAAGTTGTCACGCATACCTTTAGAAGTACAAGTAATTACATGACAGATAATGCTCAGGATTCTAATTGATTAGCCTAACTCTGCTCTTTGTAACCAAGTCTCACGAAATGTACATTTTGCACATTCTGCAGTGCCTGACCTTGACAGGTCACGTGGAAACTTTCTTCACAGCAGACCTTGGAACTATAAGCTTAACAATCGGAGGTAATTCCGAACTACGAAGACAATTGAAATTTGAAACATCTAGCTTTGTTAACAACAGGGCACAATTAAAACAATTGTGGGTGGCCGCCTAATACTCTGTGCGTGAACTTTAGCGCTCGCCTTTTAATTTTCTCCAAGGTTAAAAGATATTGTGCCATTAGAAAATGAGCTGATATTTTCTTTGCCTTGCTACTTTTTGTTTGCCTCTTTATGATTGTGGGAATGTGAGGACTCTAAATTGCCTCGATTGTTGTAGTTTCAACAGAAAATCATGCAAACGTTGACGGCGCGATAACGATTCCGCTTAAAAAACTTGAAATGGATTCGCAGTCCTGTAATGGCAGCATACCTCTGCTCTGTTGCCTTAATCCAGCAAAACCATATCAAGTTCCTGAACAAACCCTCGAGTTGATTATCAGTGATACAAGGCGGGCAGAAACAACTGGAACATGGAGTTTGAAGGTAATTGGCAAAGATTTGTTTTTTGATTTCAGTTCACGGTCATGCACAACTAGCTTGGTCAGTCAGAACTGAAACCTTTAAATTCCTGATACAATCATGAGTGCAGGGTCATGAAGCTTCATATTTTTGAAGTCTCAATGAAAAACTTCAGTTGTTTTAGTCACTGCTGATTTTGGCAAACGTTACTACCAAGCGTGAATGCAGTTGCCTAGCAACGGGACCGCCGGCTCTTCGACGAAGGCGCATACACTCGTACTGCTACTGGTATGAGGTTTTCCAAAGATTTAAGTATCGTGAGAACTAGTCTTTGACCAGCTCTTTTCTTGTGCACACATGCACACGAGTAACAAGTTCTACAGCTGAGCATGTGAAACAGCATCACGAGACAAGAATCTTGTAACCTGTGCTCTGGAATGTGACAAGGATGGAAAGATGTGGTGGGAAATTTTCGTCTTTCGGCAATAATGCACCTGAAATAGATTCAGAATTGCCGATTCCCCAGCCCTGACGCATTACACAGCAACTCGTCAATTTTGAACAGTAATGAAAGCCCTTAGGACAATTTCCAATCTCAGACCGTGTGGCATGAAATCCAACTTGTGGACAGCTAACACGAGCTGGTAGTCTCATTATCCGATACCGTTTTTGCATGGATTTATTACTACCGACCTCATGGGATTTCCCCTTGGCATTTGCGCAACTACATGACATCCACTGGCTGCCGTGTGGCAAGGGAGACAGACCAATGTCATTACCATTACGACCGGACTAATTCAAGTCATGAACCCTTTGTAAAATGAAGACGTTGTCGTCGGAGGAAGTGTCAGCGTGCGGGTCGGTGGCAGAGGGACGAAATGGTTGCATGAGATGTGAAATAAATTTTTTACGACTGTGTGTATAATAGGTTAGTTTTTCCTGTAATTTTTTCCGTGATTCATGTAATTACGTTCTCATTTTGAACTGCGTCTTTCCACGAGGGTCTTTGAAAGGACAGGAGTGATTACAGCTCTGAGACTAATCGTGTGCAACGGATAGACAGATAGTTACATTGACGGAGGATTAAGCATTAATGGCCATTCAAGTCTAGGAGCCACAAATGTGATTTGATAATGATGTGTCATGCTGGGTCTGTGAATGAAAAGATCACCTGTGAGACCACAAGCGGTGATACATACACGTAAACGAGGAGAGAGTTGTGAAGGCGTTCACGGGATTTTTCGGGGAAAGCTTTTACATACGTTTTCAGCCGGCGGAACTCATTGCCGTCCAGTATGTACACTTGACAGGGATGCTATGGGAAACTGCGTGCTTATAACCAATCCACAACGGCAAAAGGTGGTAAACGTGAGTGAGGTGAGGATTGGTAGGTGCTGGAAAATGAGAAGGAGTACAAAATAGGCGGAGATGCTTGGTGGGAACAAAGTTTTCCATCGGCTCCTTACCTGGAACTGAATGATTCTTTCCTGGGACAAACAGAGGTACATTCGCTCCGTATCTTTCATGTAGAAAGCACATTTATGTAGCTGTGAGACCGGGTCGTCGGCATCCAGTAGCGCCATTTGTTTATCTACCTGAAAAATTGCAAAATTTCTCGTAAGACGCGGCAATAAATTTTACGCCCGACAATTCTCCTCCACTTGATTCTGCTTTAGCCCCGTGATAATTCTTACGGACAATTAATTACTCGTAACTATGAGCAAACAGCTTGTTTTCTCCCCTCTTTCCTCTCTTAAACTACGAGCTCAAGTGTCTACTAAAAGACTAACGACCACCTTCCCTCCCGCTTTGCAATTACGAATCACACGAGACTCTCAATACAAGGAATGGAGGAGATACACCAGGAACTGCCAAGATATAAACACACTTGAATAGGCATATTGTTGTTAGGTTACGCAGTAAATCTCTCTTACTTTTCTGATGATGAGGCGAGGAAGAGCCATTTCCGTGACACTACAAACAAGTTTAACGGTACTTCCGTAATGAATGTACCCGTCTCTAACTGTAAATTCTTCAGAATCGGGCTCATTGTCGTCCACTGTCGAAATAAAGCACAAAATTTACATTAGTACATCTACCTTTGCCATTTTACGTCATGACGAAATTCAGGAAAACTCTCATGGTATGGAGGAAATCAGAAGCATGTTTCTAGAGCAAGTAATGCTGTATCATCATGAGGGCTCTAAAAGCCTCACAATCACAACTGCTTGTAATTAACCAAGGGAATTTTTTAACAAGGAAAAATGGCCAAGCATTGTCATTCTTGGCTTCAAATCTTTGAGTGTAATTCAGCTCTTCCGTCCGCTCCTGGGCTGGATGGTGAAAAGTGGGCTAGGGCAGAGTAGGAGCAAGCCCATGCTTTGCTTTTGCTCTTACTCCTTCTCCGCTCGTCTTTCCCAGGATCATCAATGCTCCGTGTGGGGGTGTAATGAGGGGTAAAATTTTGATTAAACATACAGCAGATCAAATTAGAGCATGAGGGAGGCGTTAAAAGTTCATCGAAGCAAGAAAGAGGGCATGCACTCTAATTGTTCCTCTTTGTACACAAACGCGTATTGTGGCGGGCTGAAGGAGCCGCAAGGGGTATGATGATCCAATACATCACGGACCACGAGATACAGTACAGAGACAGATACGAGAGAGAGATACGAGCACACAGTAGTGATGTGAAGCTCGAGGCTTGTTGTTTCTCACCCAGGTGAATTGTAAAAGCACCCCATTGAGTTGAAGACGCGTGAAAATTCCCATTCTCCACGTGAAGATACCGCGTACATGACTGTTTGTGATCGAAGACGATTGAACAAGGCAACTTTAGTCCCGCTGGCTATGCACACTGCAAGGGAAAAGAAACACAATTTTATAAGTACAACACAGCTCACCTTTCACTTGCGACTTTTTATTTGCAGAAGAAGAAGAGGAAGAAAAAGAAGAAGGAAAAAATAAAGAATTGTTTCCTCTGCGTAGATGATATCGACCCGAGGTGGGAGGGCATGTTGTGTTGTGAGTTCAAGAAGAAGGAGATAAAGAGAGAGAGAGAATCGGAAGGAAAAGTTGGCACTTACGATCGGCATTCTTAAGCGATTGTTTTTTCTTCGATGGTTTCGATATCACTTTGATTCGTTTGCTGTGAAATAAGCCAATGTCTTGGCCATTTCCATAAAACATTTTAACAGAAAGCTCAAAATGTTTGCGTTTATCCGAGTCTGATATGTAAAGTGTTTTGGCAGCGCAGTATTGCTGTGGAGAGTAAAATATTGTTTAGAGCTTTACAACTTTCAAGTATCATGTACTACGAATCGGAAGGACGAAGGCCTTAAGGGACGGGGCACTTGATAGAAATCATGTCAGTTCATACCTTGCCGTTAAGGTCGAGTTGCTGCATGTCTTGGTCAGAGTTACCGATGCCTATGAAGGCACACAACTGAGAGCCTTGCTCGCTTTCTCCACTCCTTGAGAAGCTGATCACGTTTCCTCCGCCATCCGTCACCGTACAAGTAAATGCAAGGAGGTGGGCAGAAGAATCGTTTTTCGTTTCCGTACGACTTCTGAGCAACTTTAGCATGTTGAATCACTAGAACCATGTCGCCGCGGTCGCGAAGATACCTTTTCATTGCTTCGCGAGTCAATCGTTGCTCTTTGCTCCGATAAATCGAGGAACTGAGGTCATTAGCGGCGGCCATGAAAAAACAGACATTAGCTGTCAATTTATCGCGTGTCCGAACCGGGTACGGTTCAATTCAAGCCGTTAGTGCTCACATCCACATTAAATTATCAGGCCCACAGCCTCTCGTTCTCAGCTTAGTAAATCCTCCATCCGAAAACTCCTCTCCCGGATGTTTCTAACAAATCCCATCAAGCCGACAGAGCAAGTAGGGAGAAAGCACACTGACATCATCGGTAAATACAGCTGTTGGTGCGGATGAAGGCCCAACAGCACGTACATACCAGCCAGACAGACAGATCGGCTACAAAACTACTGCTATTAAGGGCCGGAAAAGCACAAGAGACACTCACCCAAATCTTTCGAAAGGTACGGGGGGAGAGGGTGTCGGTAATGGTGAAGGTGGTGTATGGACGGGATGGGGCATCAGACCTGTGTGTGTCAAACCGAAATGCGGTGGTAAACCCGGAGGTGAACTTTTCATATGGGTCAGGTGGTGCTGATGACCATGGAGTAAACTTGGATCGCCGCCATTCATCTTTTCGGGGGGAGTTAATGAACCTAGACCGTAATTACTACTGTGCGGATGATCTGTAAGCAAACAAGTACAAATTCCCAATTTAGTCTTCCACATCATACAGTTTGTCTGTAAATTTCGCATTTTTGTTACATTTTCACGCTCAGTCAGTCCCTGGAGGGAGACTCCCGCCATGCATTCCCAACTCCCTCGCTTGAACAACCTTTGTTTCTTGATCTGTTTTTTTCCTTCGCTCAACATCCATCCACAATCAAGTGTTTTACAGCCTACTTCCGGTGAATCATCAGCCATCCATAACGTACCTTTCAATTAAACTCCCCATCCTTTCTGTACGCATATGCTTCAGTTCCTGGGAGATGAGCCGTGCATTAGTAGCTCTCCATTTTGGAAAATTTCTCAACTTCCGATTCCTTCCTGATCAGTCTAATTAATCGAGCACCTTAACGACAGGCTTTCCCTCGTTGTGAGAAGCGTTTCCGGCTCTAACCACCACTCTTTATGCATTGTTACGACTCATAGCTCACCACTACAAAAAGCACAGCTGAGCCCATACCTCATTCTAATGCTACCTCAGCATTCCGTTTCTCATTTACAGCAATCAGGGAATAATAAATATGTAAATAAAATTAGAAATTAATGAACCCTTTCTTGCCTTAATCATATTAGTAATCTAATACGCCGTGTTTTCCAAACTGGCTTGACCTTTCACTAACCTGTTTACATTTCCTTCTCAGCTGAAATTGTCTCCCACTCCTCCCTCTTATCACTCATAGAATCATACCTGACCAAGCTTCTATCTGCTTTTTAATCAGGTCGGCAAGGAAAATTTCCAACCGTGCATATATGTAGGCTTAAGATATACAATGCATGATTCAATATCAGTTTCGCAAACCCATTTCACCACAGTACGTCACTCTCTTATCTATTAAGGTGGAAGGTGCATGTAATTTTTTACTCGTCTTTTAGCACACGTGTACTTAATTGACGAGGAAATGAGCCTTGTTCTCAACTTGTGCTATATCACATGCAATATTCGTTAAGAGAATGCCAAAGTTGAGAAATTCAACGATAGCGACTCGAGCATCTCAGCTCTTAACTAAAGCCTTCAGAAGACTGTTGCTGATGCTGATCCACCTGGTCATGGGCTAGTGCCAGAAAAAGAGTTGTTGCAAAATATTGTCTATGCAAAAAAACTGAAAACAAGTCCCATGACACGGTCCCATGTTAAAGTTAACGATCAAGACTTGTTAAACTGCTCTGGCCATGCTCGCAGTCCTGGTGATGATGTCATGCTCGTGTAACATGTTGTACTTTGCGTAACGAATTTTGTCCACGCTTATGACATCTGTCACTATGGCAACCAAGCAGAGATTATTGGTAACATCCGTGTTACCTGTGCAAATTGGTGAATCACGACTTAAATTGACGTTCCGCTACCGGTAGCGGCTCACAGTAGCATTTCAGTCTGCAATTTCCTAGTCACCCACGCTTTCATTTACCCGGTACACGGCATGGAGATCGAAGGAGGTAATTCACCCATCGCCAACATGAGCTTCTTCTTGAGTCAGAGCCAGGTTGTGAAAAGGTATTGAGCCGGAGAGGTGAATAGATTTTTCTTGAATTCCAAGCCCACACACACACACACATACACCAGCTCAAAAGCGTCTCGTGTTAGCCTAATAGCAGAAGCGATTCGCGACCGGCTTGGCGAGATAAGTTGAAGTTGAGGTCGGCTCCGTAATCCACGAGGATGGAAAAAGCGACTATGGTAGACATATGCAGCTCATTTGAGCTGAACTGTAGGAAAACTCGCTGTCAGGTCTGCGAGACTATCCGGTGACATAGAATCGCGATTATTTCCCACTAAGTACGAACTAAGTTTATGCATTTGGCCTCTGCTGCGGTGTGCAGGCTGAAGCGGTTGTATCTCTCCGAGTCCTGCCGTCCTTAAGTACGGCCAATGGCTGGGAGGACGGAAAGTTAGAGTACATGCTTGGAGATTTGTAGGTTTTTACCACTGTCTACTTACTAGGAAGGTTGGAAGCCCGGAACGAAGCACCTGGGAAATTCCCACGGTAGCCCGAAAATTCATCACATGCCTCCCTAACTCATCCTTGGCGTATTATCAACTGATACTATTCACCAGTTTCCTATAACTTTTCCGCAAGCCATCCATCCCGTCCGTCTGTCATGTAACTTTTCTACTCAGCCCCGTGCTTGTCTGCTTTACTTAATTTCTCTCTCCCTCACACAGTCAGTCTCTCTTCCGTCTTTTCTCAGACTCTTTACCCGAAATCATACAAATTTTAATTTCCAACTATATTCCCCGCTTTTAACTTCTCTCACAGAATAGCCCACTTTCGCCATGCTGTGAAAAACCACCAACTCTTGTTATTAGAACCAACATGTAGTCCCTATGAAATGGGAGCTGAACTGCTCGCACTTTTAGGCAAAACTTGGCGATTCATCAGCTAAATTCTTCATGAGCTCTTCCCCCGTACGAGCACCATGCCGCCATTGATGAGATGCAACAACTTGTCGGTTTTTTGTAGCAACTCTCCTAGCTCAATGCCCGCTTCAGCAAAGGTTTTAAGTGTGTACACTGTTCACTGGGTGTAATTTTATAAATTCAAGCCTATGAAGTTTCATCAGATTAACGCATTAGAATACCATGAACTCACTGAACGTATTTGTGGATGAGTAAGCTGCGAATCCTCCTCGCCTGTTCCATGCTTCACCTCATCCGTACACGGAAAGGAAATCAGTGCACTTGAGAACTTTTTCCACGATCATTTTCAGCTCTTCGAACGCAACATCCTTTGTTACTTTCACCTACACAGGGAGCCGGTAACGTACACCTTTACAATGTCAACTCCAGCATTAGCCTGACGGAATGACGCGAGCTATGAGCCGTGCTCATTACTGAATTTTCGTCCAGCCGTTACGTCACTTGAAAGTTTCTAATCAATGGTTTAATCTGGTGCTGGATGTAAATAGGACGATTTACGTAAGAAACCGGCTTTGGATCTGTAAGTGTAGTGTTAAAAATCTGCTATCGCTCCTCTCAAACGAATTTGTTTCCCACACAGGACGAGACACGTATGTTTCCAAGTTACGTTTTTATGCAAACGTAATACGTAAGCAGGTGAGCAGTTGCTCAATCATGAAGCAAGTGAGCTTCGCTGTCATATTCTGATGTGGTTGATAAAACACACGTATGGTGCAACACCTAGGCTTTTAGATTGCTGCCGCGAATCAAGTCAAATTAATGAGGAGGAACTATATGAAGCGGATTTTTTGTCTTTGTGCCAGGCCCAAGAAAAAATAAAAATTAGCTTACATCAATTCAAGTTGCGAGCTAACAGGTGAGATAATGACACTCTTTCGTGTCTTAATGAGTTGAGCCTGCGTGCTTGTTGGACTAAAGGAGCAGAATTGTAGTTACAGAGCTTCGTTAAGAAAGCATTGCGGCTGCAAGAGTAAGTACTAAAAGTTGTCTTTTCCAAGACAATGCCAAGCAGTGTCGTTAACGAGCTGAATTCCAATTCCATTTCTATTTCTTTAGTCAACCACACTACGGCTGTTAGGCCTGGCCTCGAAGGCGGTTTGGAAGGAGCTATACGAGAGGAAAGGAAGAAGGCACCGTGGAGCACATAGGCTGAAGCGGAGGACGAAGGCAAGATGTTGACTAGGAGTTTCACCCCTGCAGTTTCTACGCATATTCCATCAGAGAAGAAAGCTGAAAAGCCAACTGCACGCCAGTACACTTCTCGCGTACAAATACGGCAAGAGAACGAGCCAAAGGAGGAGGAGATTGATTTTTTGCCCCTGCTCAAGATCCAAATAGGATGAAGACAGACTAATTTCCTTTAAACCTCTCACGCCCTATCAGAATCCAAGTTGGAGATGCAGCTCCACACGTCTAACCGCCTCATCCGCATCCTCATCTTCAAATCTCATCTTCATTTTACGCATCCTAAGCGCAGCGTCCGATACCTTAAGGTGTGCTGGGGCCGGTGTTAGTGCCCTGCACGGCCACCTTGGCGAGTTTGTTCACCTACTGTAATCTTCTCTTATCCAGTTTATTACGTCGTAAGATTCTCGCTGCAGTGCCATTGTCCAGCACTTACCAAAGTGCAGTTTCAAGCCTCAACTTTTCATAATCCATATCCAGGCACAAAAAACTTTGAAACTGCGTGGGAACAATTTCACTACCCACAAACCGTTTCATCTTCACTTACTAAAACATCAAGTGTTGAGAGCAACATTTTTCCTCAATGCAATCTACCGGCACGCCTGAGACACGATTTTCATTTTCTTCGCTTATGTTTCATTCTCCTATTCCATCACTTATGAGAGAGTCCGAATGCATTTCCACCATCAAGCTTGCACGGGTCTGGTAGATGTAAAATTTTTGCCAAATAATGACCTTACGACTGGTTTGCCGTCCTATGCCGTTTTAGATTGAAGGAGCCCTTGCGCTTCTCCAGTATTGGATTCAAGAAACCCTTACTTGTCCTGTATTTCTTGTACTATCCCAGGGTTATGTTAAGCCTTGCCATGCTAAAATTGGACTGCTGTGGGCAAGAGGAGGAGTTAAATGCTATTTCGGTAAAAATCTCCACGACATATGCAGCAATGTCTCCCACCTTTTTTAAAAACTATTAAGGATATGGAAACGTCCCTTGAACACATACGAGGAGGAAGAGCTCATGCACCTATTCAGTCCTTGTTTTAATGTAGTTCATATTGTTGCACAAATGGCAGCATGTTGGCCTACTTTCTGACAAAAAGCGAAACTTGGGAAACATGGAAAGTGTAATGTCTGTTTTTAAATTTTCCCAGGACTTTTATCCCACCGCCGCACCACATACTTAAAATACCATATACGTAGATTGAGCCTACGCCATGGTTTTTGCACGCCGTTTCATCCACTTTCCGTTTTCGCACGTGAAAAGGACGGTGGGCCTATGACGTATGCTGTATTTTTGACTCCTTCATCATGTTTTCAAATAAAGCTGGTTGGAAAGGTGACGGGAAGAAAGCCCTTTTCCCCAAATGCTCTTCACATCACCCTTTTTATGCAATGCGAAAAAAGAATTAGGCGATGAGGGAGGAATCAGAAATTCAAGAACAACAACGGCAAAGACAACAGAGAAATCGGACAAGAAAGCCCGTAAGACCGGCGGCGGCTGCGGGAGCGAGTAGCACCAGATGAGCGTGAAAGTACATGAAATTCCGAGAGGGTAGCAAAGATCTTTTAAGATAATAATGCTTTCTTTGGGTTGATTCTCCAGTTTCTCTCCTTTCCCCACTTCAGGGCATGTATGTTCACAATAGACTTACTAAGTGGAGGAGCTGGGAGCGTATAAGAAGAGTTTTCCTTTCCGTACCCTTCCTTCCAGCTGTGAGTAGCTGGATGAAGTACATAAAATAGTGGTTGCTTCGGTGATGGTCGTCAGCTGGAAGATTCCCATCTACCCCCGGAGAAAAAAACCGACTTTCCTTAACAATTGCTCAAAGATTTCCCATGCTTGGAGATTACAAGCGACTTGTACAGGATCCATGTTTTGCTCTGATAGCTTATGAGCTCACAGCCAGCGTGTGCCAAGGAAATTCAGTAAACGAAATTACTCCCTCAATCCTGAATTCAACTATTCAAAACTTGCAACTTGAACCGAAGCCAGGAGAGAAGAAAACCTGTTTACCCCTCTCATACCGGAGGAACATCACAACTTTCTTCCACCACTTAACCCTTTCAAACTTTTACACAAACTTGGGCCAGAGTCGTTGTAGGAAAAAAACTCATTTCTCTCAGCCCCGACCTATCAAACATGTAATTCTCACAACCTTCCACACTTCCAGTCAGTCTTAAATACTTTGATCGATATAATTTCAAACCTGTGACATTGTTTTCAGCAGTTCTCTTCAGCTCTTTCTACTTCTAACTTCGCCTAGGCCTGATTTGCCGGAACCGATCGTCACCTCTAAGCTTACAGAATCGCAAACGATTTGCCAGCTCGTCATTCAGCTTGTCCTTGCCACAACAATGTTATAAATAGTTCAATTATACTGAGGAGTATCCTCCTGAGACAATAATCACGAGGATGAGCCAACGTTCTCCAAGGTGACCTGAAGAGCAAGTCCTTTTTCTGCACTCTAATTAAGAAGAGGATATCGCAACGGAATGAACTGGCTTGATTTATCTGCAGTTGCTAATTGCGTGTGC
>VRMD01001164.1:0-18543 GCA_009872375.1 Sminthurides bifidus
GTGTCCTTGTTTCTGTCGGTCCCATCGCACTATTCTTCCTTACCGTTTCTTATCTAATTGCTGCACGAAAGGACTTTAAAAGTTATGGGTTCGATAAAAGATTTTTCCTTGGGCTCGTTTTGCCTTTCGACTACCTCTCTCCTAATTGTGCTTGGTAAAGGAAATAGAAAAGAGGAATGAAACATAAAGTACGTTAACTGTTGGACACGAAGCTTTGATTTGCTCATGTAAATGGTTGATTTGTCGCTCGAAAAATATACCATAATTCTTATGAATGAGTATTAATTCATTATGTATTTCATGTTTTTACAGGTTCATATCCGCTCTCGATTCATCATGAACGGCGTCTGCGTGAGATGGAGAGGCTGGCTTGATCTTGAAAGATTAGATGGAGTCGGATGTCTAGAATACGACGAGGAGTCTGCAGCGGTAAGAGGAAAATATTGCAATGTTGAAAATGTTTCACGCGGATATCCTTCTCATGTCACTGACCAAAGGAAGTACTGGAACAGTCGAGAAGTGGTTTATGAAGTTCATTAGAAGGAAAACAAGCTTCTGAGAGAGCTGATAGGGGTAATGCTGAATGCTATGCTTGCAACGTTCCAATTCCTTGAATAATTTGAAGAAAGCTCTTCAATATAATTGGTTACATAAAAAAATTGCGGTTTCAGCTTTTCCCGCGGCAACTAACGCTTAGGAACAGAGACAAGGCCAATTGTAATCTGAAAGCACATCTGGATGTGGCTCTGTGATTAAGACTTGTACGAGGAAGGAACACGTGGTGTTTGTTCTCAGTCAACTGTACAAGTTGGATGATTGCAGATTGGGATGTCCGTATCGGATGGTGGTTTACTCGAGCTGATACTAGGAAGCGGTCTTCTCTGACTCGGTTTTGATTCATAAAAAGGCTGAGAAAATACGTAAAACAGTAGCTCGTAATAGTACGTTGGCGGAGAGGGAGTTGAAATGAGTCGAGTTCAAGAAATCAATCGGACCTGAAGCCACCAGGGAAGAGACGCCTATGATCACAAAGACGGTGTCGAATGGTAACAGCTAACCCTAACCCTTCATCAATGGTTGAAGTAGTTCATTGAAAGTTATTTGAGTAAACATCTGGGGAATAGTGAGAGAGAGAGAGAGAGAGAGAGACAAAACGTGTAAAAAAGGTTGTGCATCTTTGATTTGGAATTGAATTTTGACAAAAAACCTGGACGGCTTTCATGCTAATAGACAGGAGTACAAAAAATGGCTAGGAAGTTTAAGACAAGTTTCAGTACTGTTCCTGGTTGGACGTGGCAGAGCATGTAATTATGTGCAGAGCAAATGATGTTTGTGGAAAAAGTTGTCGTATAATTTTATGATTTTTTCTTTTTTACGTATAGCAAGAAGACGCATTACTGCGAGAGCAAATTGACAGGTACAATCAGCGACTACGAGAGTTCGAAGAAAATAAACGGTCATATTGCGGTCAGCAAGAAAGAGGCACAGAGTCTGAGTTGGAAGTCAGTCTTTTGGTAAGTACATAATACACTTTTGTGGTTTTTGATTCTGTCTTCCCTTGAGTCTCAAAACTTTGATTTGCTCCAAAAACATTTGAGTCCTTGCTAGTTGGAAGAAGTGTCTATCACAGTAGCCATAGTATGGCAATTTTAAATCGCTTTCCTCTCTTCCCCAGTATGTGCTTTACATTCGTAGAACATTCACTCGCAATCAGGTTCGCGTTCGCATGCCTCCAATTCTCAGATAGGGATTAGCATCTTTTGAGTTTAAGTATGTGGAAAATCGGATCATATTCATTGCATCAGTTTACCTGACCGTGCGTTAAGCCAATAAGCTACTGAGAGGGCGAAGGACTATCGCTTCGTCCTACGTTAAGCGCCAGGTAATTGCATTATCCTTAAAAATTTTAAAACAAAGGTTTCGGCATCTTTCCGGCTACTAAAGATAAGACAAGCATGTTGCTCTCGTTTACAACTTAAAGCTCTAAACGTAAACCCATGTTGCTCCAGATTGCTGTCTTCAATTACACGATTCTAGACTCCATCCATCCTGGAATCGTGGACAAGGTTCTGGTAGCATCTTTTGAGACAATCGAAGAAATTCCAACTTAATTCTTAGTCTCTGCTACACTTGATTCCATCATTTTACATGGGACAGAAGAGACAGCTTTGTTTGGGATTTAACCTCGTTCCGCAATCCTGGCAAGGAGACGAGGTTGTAAAGTGTAAAGTGTGATTTTAGGCTGTCAACGTGGCTCCTGTTCTGCAATCCCTGCTTGTCGCTCCTATCCTGGCATTGAATCATAAAAGGCTGAAATGAAAATGTTTACGCCATAAATCTAGCCAAAATGTCATTCGGGCTCTACTTGATAGTCACGAGCTGACCATGTTCCACACCCTAATTGATATGTTTGTGCGCCTTGGTCTGAGACAGGCGGGTCGTAGGTACATACTCGGCTCACTTGTTAAGATTGCGTTTTACTGCGATTTCGGTCGTATTTTCCTTCGGTCTAAGGTGAATTTGCTATCTTAACTGTCCAAGGATAGGAGGAGGAGGACAACACGGCACGGTTGCAGTAAGACGAGATGGACCGTAGTCAAGCCACTTGTTGTAACACCAGGAGCATTTATTTATGCCCACTAATTTGTCCCTCTCGTAAGCAAACAGTAGCTTTTATGGGCTATTAACTTACAGATACAGCTTCTGAAACTCAACATTTGAGGGTTGAGTAAATCGTTCCATATTTTTGTTTATGTAAGANTGGGCTATTAACTTACAGATACAGCTTCTGAAACTCAACATTTGAGGGTTGAGTAAATCGTTCCATATTTTTGTTTATGTAAGAAGCCATGAGTTGTTTTTGTTCCTCTGAGGAATGCTAAACCTATGGCATTTCCTTTGATAGCAAATAATTAGCTGAAGACACGAATCGTATTTATATTTACTGTTGTTAACGTTTGAATGTGGACTACAGCCGCATTCATCACGTTTCTCCATTTTTTTTACTTCCACTACTATTGCAAATTATGATACGTCGGCTACAAAGAATTATATCTGTGAAATCGATTGAATGCGTTCAAACACTGGGAGGAGAAGGCATAGCAGCAACGACTTGGAACTCAAACTTTCCCATCGTATTAGTAAACAACATCCACTTCGTCATGCTCTGATTACAAGGATACGACAATTTATTCATATGATTACACGGACATTTGAATTTTAAACTCTCGTGAGTCTTCGGTAAAGGCTGTAGGCGAAGTTTTTTATGGATTGCAAGTGAACGGTTTTAAATCCCGTGGATTGTGAAAAAAACTGTTGCCGTAGCTAAAAAAATGTTTTTGCGCACACATGCTGGATAATAGAATTTTGGCACGGTTATTAAACAAAATGTGAACAGGCGAGCTGAGGTTTCACATGAGGAGCATGTACACAAACTGAGAATTTCGGTAGCGTTGTGAGATTTACTTAACGGGTATCTTGAGAGGAAGGCGCCTCCCCTTAGTTATTCATGAGGTCCCCGCGTATAAAGCGTTAGCGACGGTTACAAATGTATCGGAAAGGGTGTCGTGTTAACAAGGTTTGGTTGACAACAGTCCGTTGAAGGATGACAGGCCGGTGAGAGAACAAGTGTAAAATGAGGGATGATGTGTTTTGCATTGATAGACTGATTTAAATGAGAGCAGAGACAATGTTGAGTACGACACATTTGAATAGCGACACGTGCACTCGTGTCAAAATTCAAATATGGATATGAGCCGGGAACTCAAAGGGTTACTGTAAATTCAGATCCACGAACTTGCAACACTTACTTCCTATTCCTGAGCGGGTAGTCTGCAAAACCTGCTGCTTGATGTCAGTCCTGTGGCGTGAACTGTCGTCATCATATTGCATTGCCGGAAAAGCGGGGAAAGACACACGGTCTGTGATTTTGAAATTCCCATTTGAAATCCAAGCCGCACATCATGGATCACCAACGAAGATGCGGGGCAAGCTGCATATGCATGAGCTCCGATGACAGATTGAGTCACTAAAGGTTTATGCTCTTGAAAAGATTTGAGTGCACTTCATCAAGTTTTCCTTTAATCTTGAAAATTAGCACATATGCACTCCAGTGAGAGGTACATGTGACAGCGGGAATCCGGATAAATACGTCTCATTCACTGTCACTTTTTCCGTCCAGAGAGGAGTCTTCCTATTCATTAAAATCTATTCTGCCCATCCCGTCCTCGTTAAGAAGTGTTATGGCTTTCCCCTCTCCAAACCTGGACCCGCATCCACGAATCCACTTGATACCAAAAGTAATCAATGTGCTGCTGTCCGGGACTGAAAACTGGATGGATTTGGTGTCCTGTCATAGAATCAATGCTAAGTGATTGTTTGTTGCGACTCTAGAATCTTTATGCGTCGCTAGTGGTTACAGAAAGTTGAAAATTCTACAGGGTCACTCTCCACCACGTGAAGTTGACCACATGTCCGGCTCTCATCCCATCTCTCATGTCTCAATCACTCGTAGCCTCCGTTATCAAGTGATCTTGCGCTAGGATGATCACCTTATTGAATAAATTAATCCTGTTTATCGGATCCTCCGCCCTTGTGTTTACAAATAATCGCATTCACAAATGACAACTCAATCAAGAACCAGGCAAGGAAGAATGAAAGGAGCTAAAGGTTGGAGCAGCTGCCTCTTTTGCCCCTGCTTTGAATACAGTTACTACCATGACTATTCTCAGTTGGAAGGGAAGAAGATTCATTTTTTCTGAGGCTATGCCTTTTGAGTCATCAAATACTTCAAAATTGCGAGTGAAGGTAGTTCCGAAGGCCTGTTCCTGTAGCTTCATATTGTACCAGCCTCCTTAAAGACACTGCTACAGTTACAGTCTCCCTTACATGAAAAATGTAAACCTATAGCCTCGAGCATGGAATAAGAAAAGAATCTGTAATCAAGGTATAGAAGCGAGTATTAATAACTGTATGAATGAACTTCAGATCGATATTTCTACTACTGATGGATTTGCACTCCAGGGCAAAATATTATGGTATTATGGAGCTTATTAGGTTTGTGAGATATTTATTCCATAAAATTAAGAGAACGCCCGGGAGCAATAATTCTTGTCATGAATTCATGGAAGATGGCTGATTTTGTGGGTGCAGAAGCTAAGGTTTTTATAGAGTGATTTCAAGCTTTATTTCTCCTCAGCATTGAACTTATTAAGCCACGCTTTGTAAGCTAACGGAATTTCATTAAGTGGAGATGAGTCAGGATGCGGATGAATTCACATTGGCAGCGGATTGTAAGGTACAATGCTGCCACACTCTGTCTGGCAGAACCGTACTGAAAATCCCCTGCGTTTAAAACATTACCCCTCATCTGCACCTTTTCCACCTCATGTGGAATCGTACACCGGGGAAATCTAGCCAGAGATGCAGGTTTACAAAAGCATCTTTGCGTCACTCTCCCGACCGTTCGTTTCGAATGCTGCACGCTGGTGCAATCATGCGTAAAATGATTCTGTTGTTGATCGTCTGCTCCGGTCCCCGTCTTTCCTCCAATTCATCTCAACCTTTCAATTTATATATACTCTTAAAAATATTCAATCCTTCATAAAGCTCGCAGCGTGTACTGAACCATGTACGGGCATGAGGTACAGGGCTGGAGCTATGTGTAACGACAGGGCTTACTACCAAATTTTGTGGATTTTTTACACGTTTCAATCCGCAACCAACATTTGGTAGGATTTTCCTTGAGGCTGTGCTCAAGTTTAAATCTGCTCTGGCACAATTTATATCCATTATTCAAACAATTATGACTCAAACTGAAGAATTATGAATACTTAATCACTCCAATCGTGAGTAAAAAAAGGTGGAGGGGTTCGTTGAATTCCTGCTTCGCTTTCCGAAACTTAATCTGCAATCCGAGGCGTGCGAAGGGTTCAAGTTGACGCAATATTATATCCGCGTTCGCCATTTTTATGCCAGAGCGGCTCATTTACTGCTTGCTTTGTGAATTAGTGCAGGCGACGATGAGGCACACAGCTGATTCAGAAACAAGAAGGGGTGACGTGAAATTGTTTCTAGCTTACGACCCAATTGAGTTTTGGCTTCCATTGAATAAATCGTCAGGCTTTAATATTACTGTACCCTTTGGATTCAGGACAGAATCCGGAGACAACATTATAACCTGAATGCAGCTCGGCGGCTAGCGGATAATTTCTAATCCGTGGTGCATGCATGGATATTATCGTTTTATTATTTAATTTACAGCTTAGCAAATGCGATGCTCTCTTGTCAGACAACGGGGTCGTGATGTAGCCCCATACAGTAGTATTTCACCCAGCTCTGATTAGGATGTCCACTTGTTGTCGCGTCTTCTAGTTTGCATATACATGTAGCTGGATCCCCAGTTCGCCAGCACATGCAAGCTTGTTTGACATGTGAGAATTAATGGAACTTGCTCCTTGATACGGATCTCCCTCCCCAGCCCAGTGCTTTGCGGGTCATGTGGTGGGTGTTAATCCCCGGGTGTAGTTAATCGCCTCAATTTTGCATACAGTATGAGCCAGGGTGGACATGGACAAGGAAGCGGGAGCACATATTCGAACCGCGGCACTACGCATATCATTAAAAAGTCAAAGCGATAAATCTTCGCCTTATTCCCTGATAAACCTGGAAAGAATCCGTTCTTAATGATTTGATCTATGCAAACTAATGCAGATGAGGGACTCTCTCTGAGTTCCGGGCTTGTTTCATAATCCAAGGCGAAAGGTCGTGTCGTAATCAGCCATTCTTTCGGCTCTGTTCTTTCCTATGCTTCATTCGGCAGACTAGAGTACAGTGTTGTTCGTTAGGCAATTTTGACGCAAATGCATGTTTGCAGCCCGCATCGCATGCGGATCGGCAACACATGCTCCATTCACATGTGAATGATAAAAGTTGTCTACAGCTGCGCTCTAATAGATGTGTCAATAAAATCTTCACTGTTTGAGCAAATAGTGCATGCAAGCTGAAACTGTACACGAGTATCTTTCTTTGACACGTTTTTTAAGTTCGACTGTTCCAAGAAGATGTTACAAAACGGTTTTTTCTTCAAACTGCGGTCGATTGACTTGACCTACAGTGCCGAGCTGGTCGCTGAATTTGCGTATGTGACATTCTGTCGTTTTGCAGAATTTTTTGCAATGTTCAATTCTAGTTTCATTTACTCATGTTCCAAATAATCTAAACTCCGTGTAAAATACAGGCCAGGCAACTTTCTGTGCAGAAGTACCGACCATTGTACCGATTAACATAAGGTCTGCAACATGGTTTCGTAGGATTAAATAGTCAGTGCCTTGTAAACCTCTTGTCAGACGTGTGTTGAAATGCAGCATTCAAATCGTACACGTGCAGCCTTTTGTGTAACGCAGACAAAATTTGTTAATCTGGTTACATTATTTGTTTTCGTGCTCGAATGCAATAATTAAGTTGGTCGACAAGGAAGAAAGCCAGACAGTCTGATTGTTCATCACGAACATGTAGTGTATAACTGCAGGAGCAGATGATGAGGTGAAAACCTTAGGAATAAAGTTTCTCCTGATGTAATTGTAGTACCTTAGGCTTAGGCTCACTACCCTGTGGATTTCTATACAGGATGTTGCACTCAGTAACCGAATTCGGTCATAAAGTTGCTCCAGTAGGAAGGAATGATAGGTTAGATGGGAAGCATTATGATATTATGCAATAGTCGAGAGGAGAGGAAGAACGGAGCGAGGCTTGGGAACAGGATTGTGTTTGATAGGCATTGGTCGTCTTTGCGGTTTGAGCTTATCCGGGAAAAATGTTTGGATTCCCTTGCATCTGGCCTATTTATCGAATTATGAAGAGTACGTGATAATTACGCGCATACCGCATATGCACAGTTAAACTCTTAGCCATCAGGTAGCCCTGAGAGCGAGATAACCTCGCAGACTGCGTGATTTCCACCGAGGAACGAAATTCGACTCGACATTAAGTATCAATGTTTGCTATGTTGTGTCTGTTTCAAGACTGCTTTTGCCGAACCAACTGATTTGAATGGCGTACGAGCAACTACACGGGGAATCAAGTCAAGTAATTAGTCATCCAAGAGTTGGAGCTGGGAATTCGCCTTCCTCGTTCTCTCCTCATTATCTGTTGGTGGACGTGGATGTGGGCTACGTGTGAAACAATAAATTAGGATGCAAGAAACATATTTGTCGTCATAAGTTATCGTAATTTTTAAAAAATCTTGACGACATCACGCCCATTTCCAAGCAGCACGATTTGGAACGCCATTCGCATCGCCTTTCCGTCACCGTCACCATAACAAGTTAGGGAGGGAAAGTATCGTTTAGTATTTGATGGGCTTGAATTATTTTTACCCTTCTTTCGCAGATTGAGTGCATGCACATAGTTTATAGTTCCTACTCGTCTATTGAGCACAGAATCATTTTATGTCGAGGGAAAGAAGAGGGGCTGTGACAAGAATGCAAGGCAGAGGGTAATCACCAAAGTCATATAGGTTGCTGTGCCTCATGGTGCTGACAAGAAGAAAAGTTTGTTTCACGGACTCTGGGCAGTATTTTTCACTCGTAAATGGAATCACATTCCGGTCCAGTGTCCAACCCATGAATAGAAAGAGGGAAAAGTCATTTTTTGGAAAAAATCTCCTCTTTCAAATGGCTTGATAATAGGAGGTAGGATCTGACTCGGACAAAGACATGTTGGACCTACACAAGGGGTTCGTTTTACTTTCTCAATGCCTGTATGTACTCTCATAATTGCTGACCGGGTGCAAGGAACTGAATGGACAGACGAATGCATCCTTCGTCTCATCATCATCATCCACACGGAGTTTCTCTCCGTGCAACGATACGATGCCCTTTTCAGCAGCTCCCATTATTCTGATTCAGGTTCGCATTCGGTGAATTGCACCAACCCTAGAGTTATTATCAAACTTGTACGTATTCCTAAAGAACTGATTCTCCGGTTAACTTTTGGAATGGATGCCACATGTGCGTTTCTGAAGCTCCTCCTGCATTTAATTAATTATTGGATGGTCATGGCCTGAATCGGCGGAGGGAATATCAAAGTGGAGGGCAAGGCTCGCGTAGTTTCGTAATCATGTGATAATTAAAATCCTGCCCAATTAATCAAATGCTTGTAAATTAAACAAATGCTTGTAACTTAACAAGCCAGGTCTAGGACCACAACGATGTGCATGCTTGTTTTTCCCTCGAAAAGGCTCAAATAAAAATCCATAGCGATGAAGAGCGATTTGTCATGCTCATTCACACAGTATGTACGTAAACGTGCCTGATTAGTCCTATCAGTCTCGTCATAGTGAGGTTTTTTCCTGGATGAATTTTATCACGTAATGCAGTTGATAATGTCTCATTCGTGACCAACTTGTGATTTTTTTGTTCCAGGCTCGGCCCAAGAAAGAGGTCACTACTGGACATGGACATGGCCACTAGCGACAATGGTTTCGAAGTGATTGTGATTTAGTTTCGTATCGTTGATTAAGTCATTTTGCAATTTTCCACGTCGATTCCTCGCGCAAACGCTAACAACCACAAACCCTTCACTGTATCACCAGAAGACGAGCTTCTATGTTTCCATAGCAACGCATCCATGGAAGGAAGCGATACCAGAAGCGCTTATGGGCTTTTACCGTCTGGCATCTCACCGGTAGCAGGTTGAACGAGTCTGCAGAGTGACTACAAGGGTTTAAGCGCATTTTTTCGCTACCTTAGGAGCAATAGTGATAGTGAATGTACAATTGAAATATTAGTTATGTTAAATTGAGAGTGATGCTTCTGTCTGTAAATGTAAATTCTCATCCACGCGAATTCATAATGTATTTAATGCTTGCGGGCTGCACATGGTGTACATATGTAGTGTAACTTATAGTAGTAGTGGTAAGATTCGACATCAGAGTTGAAGCTTGAAGTATTCAGTTTGAGAAAGTTTGTTGTTGAAAAAATTTCCATAGTTATTCAGAAAGAAAACTTCATCACTTTGAGTTTCATCTTCATCAGAGAGCCTGAAGTAGGGGCTAGAGAGTTTAAATGACAATGCAACAGAAAATCGGCGGTGGCATGATAGTTCTGAGAGGCTCGGTCACTCATTTGATACTTGGTTTTAGCCGGTTAGGATTAGGAAACGACTCATGGTTTATTGTTGTGATTTAGCAAGGTTAATCCCATGTATAGGACTGGAAGTTTAGGCACAAGTTGGCGATGTCGTTAGTATTAGATAAAACAGGTGCAATGTAAGTTGAAGCGATTATGAAAATAAGTAAGTTTATGTCGCCATCGTGTAAACAAAAGGGTGATGCTAACTCTGAGTTTCTCCAAATCGTAGATTCTTGCCTCTGCATTCGTTCTTCACTGTGTGTTTTGTAACTTCAGAAATGTAAGAATCTGTGCTTGGTTTCCTAGTGCTGTGGTGATAGAAGCCGGCAGTGTTTTTCGGAATGTAAAACAGTAATAGATGTAGGAAAGATAAAATAATAAAATAACTAGCGCCTATATAGTCCTGGTTAGAACGATAGTGCAACAAATCAATCATTTTTGTGACTATGTACATAGAAACTACAGTGAAGAGTTGCATATTTAGTTCTTTTACTGATCCTCAAGGAAGGATTGTTCGTTAATACGGAGTAAACGGTACCAACAAGTTATTGATCATGTTCATTATGTAAAAAAGGCTTGTATAAGCTTAATCTCAGACACGTTTTGCAAAAGAATAAATGTCATTTATGTTCCACAAAACTGACGAGGTGCGTTGATTTTATCAATCCGTGAATGAATTTTAATGAAGGGAAGGATGTGTGAGCGTCATGTTATGTTACACATGATGCAAAATTAATTCATACTGCGATGAACGATAGAAAAAATATCGCATGACATTTGTCGGTGCACCAATAACATTTGAAGAGGGTATGAATGAAACTTGTCCTGCGTTAAACTGTCAACTTGTTTCGGCAAGACCGCAAGGTTTTGTTACCCTACGACAATAGGAAAAAAATTACTCTCTCACACTTCTACGATGCTTCTCTTCCCTCTCAGGTGCTTCAAGATTGTCGAAGGTAGACAGGATGTGGCAGCAGTGAATTCATAAGGAATCTTCAGACCGTAACTGTCAATTTACAGTCTTTCCAACCGTGGTTTCCTTCAACTCGGAAGTCAACGCTGCGCGGAGAGCTCACCTGTATGGCGGTATATTATAAACAATTTTGAGTTACATAGATGAAAAACATTAGATAGAAAGTTTAGCTAGCTGCAGCAGCTACCATGAAACGAAAACTCTGGAACTGCAACGATATGCGATTATGAAGTACCTGGAGATGTGATGTCATGGGTTACTTAGAGTTCGTCAAAAGAGAATTGGTGAATTTGATAATGGGCATGCTTGATGTCTTTGCTTTTTCGATACTGATCTCCGAAGTACTGACGTCATCAGTTAAATTAGCGGTAAAGACAGTAGGGAGAGCATGGCCCTAGCTACAACCAAAGTATATGCTACGCTACTATTATAAATCTGAAACAATTAAACGTTAGCATTTGCGAAAACATATGTTGGATCAGCGTTTCGATTGACTTGTGAATTGGAGTTGCTGGTCGGTATTGCGTTGCCGAGTACCGCTACGTAACCACGATATTTTGACATTGAGACTCGAGCATAACGGATACTGCGTAGCCTGTTCTTGCCGATAGCAACTTGTTGTAATATTCTGTTGTAAAATGATGGTTTGACTGGTGATGGAGGAAGGGACCGACGGGCTAGGTGAGATTCTTCTCACGGGGAAAACTGAAACCACAAGGAAATAAAGCTTCCTCAGTCAAGCGGGATTCCGATACTTGTTTTCCTCCTGTTGGAAAGAATTCGAGTGAATTTTATAGATATGATTTTGTGTTCAGTAGAATCAAGGCATATGAAAGGCCTTCTTGTGAATCGATACATGGAAGGAGCGTTAAGGATCCACATAGATCCCTTGAACGATACGTGTGGATGAAAATGTGAACCAAGAGGGCATAAAAGAGTGTGCCTTTGTTTGATTGTCATTGCGACTGTTTATCCTGTTTATGAGGCATAAGGACTTAGTGAATATGAGAAGGGCTCGAAAGCTCTTGAGAGCCAGAACAAGTGAGTGTGAAAGTATGACAATATCCAGCTAGCTGTGACACCAGTTTTGACTTGTGATTCCAAACTGGAGTGCGAACACGGCTCCTGAACGTGAGCACCCGAAGCGTGGAATCCAGCAGGCTGCAGGGCAGCAAACACACTTGAGGGTGAATGAAGATGTTGAATGATCGGAAAAGGTGTGAAAATCAATGTGTGGACAGCCATGGGCAATTGAAAATCATGTTTGACTCCTCTGGAAATACAGCCTTGCTAAGAGCCTTGTTTCCAACCTTAATTCGGGCTTGAATGGAATCTGTGAACCAAAAGATACCCTGCTGAGACCCCACTCACCTCGCATCTCCATTAAAACTGAAAAGTGTCAGTGCTCCTCTCCTTACCCGGCTCAAATGCCCGTGTAACCGTCCTCCGTTAGCCGTGACACAGCCCCGTCCCCGTGCATGTGCGCATCCCCATTGTAAAGCTAGGCTAGTATCGTTGCTATTACTCAGTTGCCTTGGCTCCGGTTCCGTTGCCTCGGTCTCGGAACGTAGGAATAAATCAAATGCAGCTTGAATTACATCATTGACATTGCTTGACTTCAAGTCGGGCGTTTGCCCTCATTCACACTCGCTAAGGGGCGAGAGCGAGAGGCATCATCATCAACGAGGAAGGATGAGAAATCAGATTCGAATACAAATCAACGCCGTTTACACACTCATTTCTCACTCACCACATCAACACAAGGGTAAACATACGGGGATGTGTCATAAATTAAAATTGTCTCTCAACAATCACTTTTACTTGAATGTCCCTTCCGAGTACATAGCTTGTATTAATCATTTTTTATTTCTCCACTGCAATCTTTACCGGTAGTTTGATTTCTCCTTTCTCAATAACGCATTTTTTATTTGCGCAATTTATCACAAAGTAGTATCGATTTGATCTGCGGAGATGAAATTCTATCAGATTCACTAACAGGGTGCTCCGAGCCAGGAACCCGGTCATTATGCAGTGCTTGTGCGTAATACAGTCTTCTTGTCCCGCATGTTTTTTAATATCAAGATGATCTTGCCCCATCGCATTACTATGTCCATAAAACATTTTTCGTATCCGGCACAATTTTCAATACCAAGACGATACTTGTATTAGGCATAATCCAAAAAAAAGAAAAACATGAGGAATTGAATCAGTAAATTAGAGTCGCTAATGTCCATCATCCATTCCGGGATGAAGCTACAATAAAATTACATCATTTGAACAAGGGATCCGTTGCCACCTCTTGTTTACTCAACTGAATGGCAGCTATGATCCGGGGGCTAATCCATGATTTTATTTTAAAAGGTGTCAATTACCTTAAGAATCTGTATTTTTCATCTAATCTCAAGGCTATAAATCTAAAGCAGCCTCTGGCAACACGGGAGGTTCCTTTTTCATGGATTAAGTCGCTAATTTCACTTAACGGGAGCTGCATACCTGAATGCATTTTGTGTCCCTGTCCCAAACCTATAGCGAAATCAGACACCTCGTTCATTGGCTCAATTAGCTAAATGTAGAGGAGAAATTCCTCAAACTGGATGCAATTTGAGAAGGTGGTAGTCTCGTTGAATTGCACAAACGTCTCCTGTTTGTATTCGGCACCCTGACCGAACAGATGCAAAGCTGACAGTGGTCTAGGAGGAAGAGGAGGAGAGTTTAACTATTTGAGGCACTTCTCCCTTACAGGGATCGTTAAAAAAGAAAACATTATTTAGACAGGATAAGGAAGGAGAGGGAGCAGCCTACTTGATATAATTGCATCGTACATGAAATATCAGGGCTGAAAATCAGTTACCTGGGCGGGCTCGCATTAGAGCTTGTGAAACGTTTATAAATATCTTGATCCTTTCTTCTGATTGTAGTTTACGAATAACATGTCATTCTCCATCCATTCATCCCATGTTTACTCTTTAGTCTCGTGTAAAAAGCCTAGTGAAATTCGGGTGTAATGGGTCTATACAACTGAGAGCTTTGGGCAGTGTCGGCTCATGGCTGTGGGACACTCGTTTTTCGGAAAGAAGCCACGGCTTGGCAGCCAGGATCAGGCTCAGGATCATGGCGTAAGTAATGCCATTAAATATTAAAACGGTTAAGGCTGAGACGGAACGCTTTCATGATTTCAGATATTTTTTATCGTATCAAGGATCCATAGGATTATTTCGTCTGGAAGGTTTCACACAAGGGATGCTCACAATGGGAGCAGACACTATCAACTAGATCTATTACACTATGAATACAAACAAGAGTCGTCACCCAGTTTCAAAAGCTTTTATTCTTGTTCAAAACATTGCGATAAAACCAGCCTCATGGGACGGACAGGATTTAAAATGATGAACCGTTTTCAGCAGCTAATGTGCACTGTGAAATGTCGGACGTGTGGACAAAATACCAGGTTTACTCTTACAATTTCCAACTCTCCAGTTTTCAACTCTCCCTGTAATGGAACCGGATAATGAGAGGAGGTAATGGAACCAAACTGTGTGTGCCCTCAATACTCTTCCTTTCCTTCCGTCAGCATCATCCCAACATGCATATAGTCCCTCCCACAAGATTACTATTTTATCCTGCTGCAATAGATCACTGAAGCAATCGGAAATCCAATATACTCGTAAAGGTGCGATGCTTCAAGGAATTTTTGAGAAGGGAGAATGTACCTAACATGGGATCTCAGGCTGTTCAGAGAAGCAAAAAATGTAAACTTGAAATTGCGAGTTGCTTTGCAGCAATCGAGAGTCAAGATACTAAAAGGTTTACCAGTCACTTAAAATTCGATGAAAATTATGGAAAGTATTGTACAGCAAGCAGTAGCAATAAAAGACTGGAAGAATTCGTTGGGGAAAAACTCATTTGATTTGACGGGGAAAATTATAACTTCCGCAAGGGAAGGATTTCATTAAGTTCACAATTAAGTTCTAGCGTTGTTAATTAGTCGTTGGAACAAGTCAATCCTTTTAAAAAATTGGTATCCGCCCCGCAAACTAAGGGAAGCACCGGCCTGGACGATTGCAGAGCTTTTTCTCAACTTGTTAAAACCACTGCGAAGTGCAGGCAACGCAGGAAGTTGGTGGTAACACCTGCCGGTGACTTAACTTCGGCCAAGTAGTGTGATCTACGACGAGATGATGATCGAATGGGTTATTGCGGATTGGGGTAAAGGCAGTTTCCTCACGCCTACAAGAGTAACGTCATAATGCCAACTGCTCCCTGATCTAAACGTTTATGATAATATAAACGAGAATTTTGGATCTTGTAAAAGCACCCAAAGGCGTTCGGCCCGAATCTGCATGACATCCTGACTTTTTCACCCAGCGCTTTCCATCTCCGTACTCGAAGCTCCGTTTCCGAAATCGTAATAAAATATTCCGATCAAAGGGGTGGATTTGAAATAATTTTATTCTACTATTCCACGCATAAATCCATTGAAAGGTCCCAAGAAAGGGTGGGGAAATGAAACAGTTTTTGATGGAGAACGATATCAGAAATTAATGACCTCACCAAATGTTATCCATGCAAGGTCTTTGTACTGGATGGTAAAAATACGTCTAACGCGCCCGATGCAGGGTTTTCCACGCATTTCGTGATTCACGGTAGAAAGAAGAGGATGCGACGACGTAAAGGCCCTGATTGTCGTAGAAAACCTGTACTTGTGCAAAGTTTTGCCTTGGCATCGTTACAACCCCATTGAACGTTATTTAGAATGGCAGCATGAGCCACCAGACTCTCAGCAAGAAGGTTGAACTAGCCCCTGATTATCCGTTGCCCCTCTCGGAGTTGAATTCGGCTAAGCTTGACTCGACGATTAAAATACAATAATTCAATTACTAAATGATGTCAGCATCCTTTACCCAGCTAAAAAAGAGCTTAATCAGTGGAAAGGGTACGGTTTGTAGTTTGCATCTCTGTGGCAAAAATTGAAAATTAATTTGTTGACAGCAGAAATGATTTTGTAGTCTCATTCTTCTAATGTGGTGGCGATGAGCAAGGGGTTAAATACCGGTATGAACTGATATAGTTTTGCAAGTCATTGAAACTGTGCATGCGCATCATTAAGGAAGTCAACGATTGGAAATCTACAAAGAGGCAATGCTGAGCAGTTGGTACAGCATTAACGTAGTCTTTAACTTGTTTACTCCACATGAACTGATAATTTAATTTACAGGTCCAGTTTGTCTTTCTGTTTCTACAGCAACGGTGAGTTTCACACGCGTATCCACCACTGGATTCGATTACTTCTTCCTGGTTTACATTGAAGAAGCACTGTAGTTTAGTTCACTGCCAAAGGATCTTTATGATTCAGGTATGAACGATTCGGTTTTTGCGATTGTTCAATGAGAGTTTGCGACACAAGTTGAACTTCGAAAGAGGTGATTCTCAAATGCCAATTTTCCAGACCGCTAACAGGCCTAGCCACAAACTTTGCACCCATCCAACTATTACTGTAAACCGTTACATCTACCCCCACAAACAGGTTTGGGCCGAGACGTGCTACCTTTACTTGTCAATCGGGGTTCATGCGAACATGCCTTTTAACTCCGTCATAAATTGAGATAGTTGTCTTCGAACATGAGCAGAATGGGTTTGACGAGTAATTACACGTTCTCTGACACCCATCTGAATTTTTTGCTTATTTAGCGTTCAAGTAGTTGAATCAAAATGATTTCGCTTCAGTCAAAGGTACTGCTGTCCCTTGACTTAACTGTTGCTTTCATTTTTTCTACTACCACAAGAACAACCGTGGCCGTACTTTTAAATTCAATCCAGTATCATTTACCCATTCCTGTACGTCTCCATTGACCATATATATTTTAATGCGATACCGCAATTTCGTTTTTAAGAGCACATTATTTGTCTCCTTTTTCACATCCTCGACTACTGGGTAACCTTTAAATTGCATGAAATTTTATTCGCCGGATTTGTTTTCCCAACGTCATTACGATTACATGCTTTAGCCTTGAGAAGAAGCGTAGAATTTTCATAATTTGTACAATTTTCTACGGTCCTTGAAAATTTTTCAAGCGTTCACTTAACTATTTATATCTCTCCGTAACTGTCTCACCTCTTTCCCCTGAGAAGGACTCGGAGACTCAAAAATTGGAGCCCTGATCAAGTACCCTTTCCCAGAACTGATGCGATTTTCATCCGAAGCTTTCACTTCTACCCTTTTTGACGATTATTAGAGGAACACTGTACCGTGTGGCAGAATCAAAGCTGGGTTTTCATTACTTACACTGGTGGCTTCGAGAAGAGCCTACGAGTTATAAAATATCTTGAACAAGTTTCAACATTAGGGACAGTAGTTACTGCATGGAATACTGCAAGCTTCTATGTATCATGATGGACTCCGTCCTTTCACAGTTTTGCCGTTCAGACTTGTATAAAGCAGGTCCGGTTAATAGGAGCCTAGTACGACGGAGGAGAGTTTGGACGTTTTCATTCTTGAATAGCTGCTAACAGTGTAGTATCATGCCTTAAATTTTATACAGCGTAATATAATGCCAGGTTGTGAAAATATAAATAGAATTTGACGTTTCAATTCTGCCTTACTCGAATGACAAATGACCACGAGCCAGAATACTAAAAAGTGGCAGGAACTCGAGTGGAAACTTTTGTTGGGTTCCGTCCACCGTTTCTCATCGATTGTACTCTCCTCCGCCTAGGTTCAGCTAAAACTGCATGGCCCTAAACAACCCCTTGGTTGAAGTCCCTACCGTTCTGCCGTTAAAATCTTTCGATGTTGGGATAAATTTAAGGACAAAATCCCATATGTATTGGCCTGTTCAGAAACCGATAATGCAAGCCCACTTCGTCAGGGCAATATAAAAATAATGCAGTAACTCTCCTTAGTTTGATCATGACCGAAAACAATGCTTGTAATTGGAGTCAAGTCAGATAACTTGGCGCCATTTGTACATTTTGCAGAATTCTTGAGACTTTTAACTGGGACGAGGGGATCATAATTATTTGCGCTGCTGTACCGTACCACCTAGGTTATTCCTCAGCTCAACCATAAGCCTCAAACATCTCAATCATAGGTGGTAGTGAAGGTGGCAAAGCCTTAATTCTACCCCGTGACTAAAACTAAAATAATAAATCTGTGAATTATTTTGAGACGTGTACGTCTAGATTGCTTCTCGGATATGTAGAATAATCTCATATGCGTTCAAAGTCTGCACCATCAGATTGATTAGCATATCAAATCATGAAATCAAACTTTGCAAATGTTTAAATCGACCTGCTAAAGCGTCTAAATCCTGAGCACCTAAAAAGTAACAAGTCTTGGAGTGCGTCAGTACAAGTACTTAGTACAAGATACCGTGTCGCTTTTAAACTTCCACTCGTGGACTGGAATTAAGACACCATTTGACTGGAGACCCTTACAAGATG
>VRMD01001165.1:0-18537 GCA_009872375.1 Sminthurides bifidus
AGGTATTCACATTCACAGATACGTCGACTCTCCCCACAGTAGCTTTCAATTCCGTGTAAGTGGGTTGGTTATCGCCACTTGTGGACATTTTCGAATGGACTTTAGACGTGTAATTTCGAAGGGCATCATGCAAACCTTCGTTTTGCTGCTGGACATGAGCTAATTCGGATTTGAGGCATTTTTGCACTACTTGAGCGTTGTTCAATTGCTCCGCTAAAAGCTGATTTGCTTTTTCCCAAGAAGAGATTCTAGCAATGCATAATTTCCGAATTAGTTATTTTAGGTCACGAGGCCCGCCATGTAAGAGTCACATACAAGATTTGATTCAGGTGAACTCAATATACGTTTCTGAATGCTGATGTAGCTTAGTCTTCAAATCGAATCCCAATTCATCCACCTGAATGTCCACCTTGTTCATGATTTCAAAAACGTTTTCCTGCAATCAATTGAACCGTACTCGCCTTATGTAATCCCCGAGTTTCAATTCATGCGTGTAAAAACGTTTTGTTGTACAGAGAGGCCAGTACCGTTCCCGTGGAGAAATCATTTCTAATGCCGCGTTTCACCAAGGCATTTCCTTGGATAAGGTAATGCAACGATTTTAATCTATCAAGTAGACTCGTCAATCTGGTTGCTAATTCTGCTGAACTGCTCGCATCATATACTAGTTCCTGTCTTTCTGCCACGTTTTTATCGTCATCTTGAAAATGGTTTGTTCCCAAAGATGTAAGTCCATCGGCAGAGCTGCAGTATGATTTCGTATTCGCGTTGTCATGGTTACTCGTTATATCAAGGAAAACTAAAATGAAAATCCAAACAAAATAATGCTTAACTGTTAGCCCGTTAGTATCATTTCAGAATTCTGAGAAAAAGCTGGCTAGTCTGTTCTCTTGGGTAAGCAACCTCTGTGCAACTGACTTGCTGGTAGTGATTTGTTGTACTTACAAGAGTTGTCTGTGTCACTCCCAGCTTCATTAAAAGTATCCTCCTTCAAATCCTCAGAGGCACCTCTTAACCCGTTTCTTGAGTCGGTTGCATCTTGGTGTATTTTCCCCATTTCTACTAAGTTGTTCATAAAGTCTTCGAAATTTGGACGCCTGTCATTGTTTGGTTTCCTGTGCGAATCCATCGCGAAGGAATGACTAAGCCAATAAATGCTATCGTAAAGTGACGCTACAAGTTGATACAGCGCAACATAATCCTAGATACTAGTTCCTACAATGATAATTACATCCCTGAACTCAAGTACAACAATGCGTAAACTAACAATACTTTTGGTGGTAAAACAAAAACTAAAACTAAAGACTGAACGGAATTTAAAAAAGCCGCTAAGGTTGACTAATTGCTATGAGTGGAACTTGGCGTAGCAACGTTTGTAGTATAGAAAGCATAAAATCATTTCTTTATTTGATTTTAAGGCTATATCATTGTAGTTCCTGCGTACAATAGAATCTATTAGCTGAAAGGAATGATAACTTTGGAATTGATTAGTGCAGTTGCATTGTCAGTATGCTTTTTTCAACTTTAAACAGTCGATCTTACTCATGTTAAATAAGACATCCATCTCCCTTATGAGATAATTTTCACTAGCAGGTTTTTCATAAGACAACATACCAAACGCAGACACACGCTAAAGTACCACACAGTTAAACATCTACAATCACAATAATATTTAGTAAAAGTAACACACCACGGCATTACTCCATGTAATGTTCATTGCGGGCGCAATGAATACATACATTTATTGTATTCGCTAGCCATGAAAATACAGGCTGGGATTACTATGCTTTTAAAATACTTAATTGGAGATTCAGCGGTTTGCAGCACAGTGCCGATGATTTCCGAATCCTGGGCTCCGTGTAGTCGTCATCATTCATTAGAAAATATGCATAAGCATTTTCACACACCACACTCACATGTTTAAATACTTACTCACACTCTTTTAGCATAATAAGTTACTTAAATTGCTCCTCCACATGATAAAGTCTGGCTAAGCGATTTGCATTACATTGATACTGTTTCAGTTCTTGCGAGTAATCCACGAGTGGAAGCTACAGATTTGCTTGAGAAGCAAGAATATAAAGATTAAGCTTATACGGTGATTGAAGAAACGAAATGACTTTTTCACATAATTATATACCTCTACTGTACAATTAGATTGTGACGACTTAAGCAGAAGAGTTCTATAGCTTATGTACTTACATGCTTCCTGCTTCACATTTGAATGTTTTAGTTACGCAGAAGCTGTTTCACTTGCGCCTAGCTTAAGTCCGGTTAAAGCGTATTATAGTGATGATTATGCTTTAAAACATTCATGAGAAATAATAAGTACCACCTATCTGAACATTTGCAATGTACGGATTAAAATCATCGTAACTGAATTGATTCACTTGTCACTATCGAGATTACAACTGGAAAGTCGCCACGGCTGTTGCACACTTGTCAGTATCCAGCTTAATGGCAGTGGCCTGACCTATGTCTTTAGTTTGCGTCCAGGTAAATTATGCTTTGTAGCACGTTCTTAACAAAGATCCGCCAAGGACGAGCATTACTTCAGGAAGCTGAGCAGCAATTTAAGATTCTGGCATGATGAGAGATTGCAGCTTCTTGCATTGAATACATTACTTTGAGTTAAAGCTTTCTGACTTGCTTACAAAGTGATGCTACAAGAGATACAATGACAGGACATTTCTTTCGCTGTCAATCTTTTATGCTGAGAATCATAAAAGTTGTGTGGTGTAACACTACCCTCTTTACATAGTCACTATTTATAGGACCGTTAGTCTGTTTTGTGACAACTTACTTTTAGTGATTAAAATACAAGGTATTTTGTTCCCACTACACCTTTCTAAATCGAAGGCACCTTATGAATTCTTACATGGGATATTTGCGGTCGCAAGTTGATAACTGCTCGGATTTCACTGTGATTGGATCATTCAGGATTTAAGTCTTGAAAGTGAGAACTGACTCAGGGGAATCTGTTACGAGATTTGAAATGGAGCTGCCGAGGGCAAGGAGCCGGAATATTCCGTTGCCCCGCTGCGGATAAACCAATTTGGCTAAGAGAATCACCGCAATTTTTTATTCGCTCAACAAAAGCTAGGTCTTGGAAATCGTTCCGTAAGTTATTCTTTAAAGCTTTTAGCTTATGGAGTGAGGGAACACGTCCGTCCATCTTCCCTTTTCATTCTATGTGCGGCGATTTAAAAGTGAATGGAATCCGGCAAGAGAATGGTAGTAGCTTTTTTCCTTGAGATACCCACCGTGAAAAACCAAGTCTTAAAAATACTGAGATCAGAAGGAGCTGTTGTGTGCAGGGCTGCGGTGAGTACAGTGGAACACAACAGTGCCTTTACCATAATTTTGGTAAAAGTGACTTGGAAGCTTATTGATTGAACGAATGGCAAGATCCGGGAATCCGACTTAAGACTCCGTGCCTCCCGTCACTGGAACAGACAACGTCAATCCAGCTTTTGATTTCGCCTAAAGCCGCATCTTGTTGTACCCCACAGTGATTTCCATTGCCATGGCTCACTACAAAACCAAGTAGTACAAGAGCTAAGCGCTTGCTGGAACCAAATAATCTGCTTTCACTCATTCACACTGGGATCATTCATGCTGCTGATAATTGGTAATAGTCTCCGGCTTAAGCTCTGAGGATATTTCCGCAAAATATGTGTACCTGCACCTCCATCCCAGTGCTTGAGATACATTTTCTTCTGGTAACTGACGATACTGATCGTACTGAAGACGCTTCTGCTAGTTTTCCTTAAACACTTAGGACAAGAATACTACACCTAGCACCCGATCGTTACAATAGGCTAAAGTTACTTGAGGCCAAGTTTCGGTATGACGCCTGGTACAAGTGCAGACAGACTGCATTACTTTTATATGACTGGTAAAAAATGGCACATTCATCGCTTGCATCGCATTGAGAATCGCATCCCTCTTTTGCACTAGTAGGTCACACATCAAATGTAGAGAGGAGTTTCCTGGCCAGTCAGTAGTCGAAACATTGACGTAGGCATCGTTTTCATGTTTATCTGCAACGAGAGTCATAAAAATGTCAGACTTCCAACTCCCATACCTGGTGAGCAATATTTCATTGAAACAAGTTCTTCTCTTCCACAAATCCATCCATACCTCTCCAACAGAAGTAGCTAATAAATTTACGATTTTTTCATGCGGAACGGCAACAACGGATTGATTGTTAATTTCTATGATCCTATGACCAACGCGAACTCCACCTCGTTCAGCGATACCACCCCGGAGCAAACTGCATATCTGTAACAGAACAATCACAGTTTGAGCTTCAATCCCTCCAACTTACTACCGCTACTTACGTACTCAACCGATAGTGTAGTGGTGCGTTGATAGCGATAGGGAACATAAACATTTTCTCTCTGTGATTTATACACCGAGAGTGCCATTGCCAGGATAATCTCCGATGGAGGAAATAACGAATGTCTTACCACTCCGTTTTGCACGCTGAATCCGAAGCTGATATTTGGTATCTGGTCGTTTAATCTTCACTTCAACGACAGGTGGACATGGCACAACGGTGAGTTTCACCACGGTTTGGTTTTTCGTATTCTGCAAGAATCAAAGGAAAACATGTAAAGCACGGAAGGGTTTAAGAAAAAATAAAATTTATTGCTCCGTTCACCCAGTAGAATAGAGATCAGCAGAAAGGTGCGTTCGACCAATCCTATTCAATTCTTCTTCTCCCTCGAGTATTTCGAGGATTTACTCTCATAATTTTAATCTGCAAAAGAATGCTGACAGCACACCGCTGCAAAGACTGTAGGCACTGTAAGGGAAATCTCCAGCTAGCTATCCTCTGCACCAGAGCGTTGGACAAGGAGCAGCACAAGTTTTACTACGGTCCCGGACCGATCTGTAGAGTAAGCACTGGAGTACAACAAGATTGGGGAATTGAAATGGCGAGGGCTGAAAGTGAAACTTCATCTCGAGATACTTAATGCCCTTTGTTCACGCGTGCATTTCGTCCTGTCTTGGTCAAATAAATGGCCATTCAAAACCGGAATCAAATTTCCGATCAATCGAAATTCGTTTTTGGTAAACGAAATTTGTTTCATTTTATCGACTCCTTCCAGCCAACGTTCCGAAGAAGCACTGCAGCTTCTTGAGCATAGCTCAAGATGTTATTCATCCCACACTTTGTTCACTCCAGCCTCCGTGCCAGCACATGGAGTACCCTTGGGAAATTTAGTATTTTCGGAACATTTGCCTAAAGAATGATCTTAAATATGACCTTTCAAGCATGAACAGCTCTTGTAAGCTCCTTCGTACATCATTCCACCGACTTGACTATCTTTTCAGACCAAGTCTGCCCTAAGCAAAGGCTTTCACTTCCGTTTCTGGAGAAAATTTACTAGCATTTCACTTCTCTTGTAGCATTCCTCAAAATCCATACTAGTGAAGAAATACTGCAAGCGTATGCTGTCTTCTTCGAGCCTCTTGCTCAAGGCTTTGTGAGCTTTCTCTGCTTTCACATCGGGAGCATTACTTTTTTTTCTCCTGCCTTTGTGTCTGTTTAGGGCTTATATTTTTCCGTTGCGTGTGAATGCAAGATTGAAGGCGTGAGAAACTAGGAGGAAGAAACGAACAAGATGTATTGTCTGAGCAGTAGAGTGCAGACTAGAACGCTAGGGAATGTCCGAATTTTCGCCTCATAAAAATTTAGAAAATTGCCCAGGTGAACATAAAACTGAAAAAATTTGAGTGATTTAGAATCTAGCAGGAGGCTCATGAAACGCTGTCATTCTTTCTGGCCTGCTTTCTCTCGTGCCCTCTCACTCTTCCTCACTCTCCACCACTTTCACTCCTTAACATAAACCATTAGCATTTTGTTCGGAACACAAAGCATAAGCAAGCTTTTGGAACTAGAAGATAGGCCCAGGACCGCAGTACCGGCTCGGGTTATTTTCATATTGGATCTTGGATCTAGGGCCCATTATGTACACACTGGTAGTTTTGGTTTACAATCGAACGTACACGTGAGTGAGCCTATTCGTTTCAGTTAAACCCTTTTCTGCAACAGCCTTGCTGCATTTCCAGACCATCCATCCAATCTGAAAGTATTTCAGCCAGCGACGGAACAGGGACACGGTAATGTAGTACCGACTTGGGAAAACTTTCCGCAGTACTAAAACGAATGAAAGACAGAGAGAACAACAGGATGAAACCACGAGGAGACCGAAGGAAGGAGTTTATCCTGCTCGAGTCAAAGAAAGAAAAAAAACATGCAACATGACTACAAAGTGAGCTCAAATCCTTGCGAGCAAACACACACACACACACATTCCGTTTCTTTCCTTCCTCTTCTGAGAGTTTCTCTGTTTTCTTCCTCTCTCCTGCTCCTTCTTCTTCCGTCTTTTCTTTGTCCCATGAAAGGATGTGAAACTAACAGGATTGAGGGAGGTAAAAGGCTGCTAAAATACCATAAACCCGGCCGGCTATGGGCACCAGCCACTGTTTGCTTTCAGCACGCTCTCGAGCAAAATAATTCTTCCAGTCGAGAAAGTCTGCCTTGTATAATAAAACTCAGATTTGTCTTTACAATGGAATAAATGCATCCCAGTAAAATCAAAACCGGATTCCGCCTAATTTACAAATACGGCGTGTGGCGTGGGTAGCTTCAATTTCCCATTCCGTCATTCAGCAGGATGCTGGAGAAATCCTTTCAGGGAGGAGGAAAAGATGCTCAGACTCTGGGACCACACCGCGCTGTGTATAGTCATCCCGGCTTTAATTTTGAAATCGACACGCACCCTGGTTCCGTCCACAAATGGGCTCTTTTTCAAACTTTTTATGTGCATTTACCATGAAAAATTCTTTTATTCACCTTAATATAATTTTGGCACGTTGAGAGCGGAAGTCCGACCAGACTCACGCCGTTGATGGCAATGATTTGATCCCCAATATTAAGTTGCCCGCATCTTGCGGCCGCGCCGGCAGGAGCTAAATTCGCAATCACCACAGTCGGGAGCATGCTTCCCCAGCCGGATTCCACAATCACCACGCCGAGAATTTCTCCCTTCGCCTTAGGAACGACGACCTGCGGAATTAAAAATTCATTTCACTTCTGAGTTATGCATTCCCAGATTCTCTACACCCAATGGCAAGTGATTCAGCCGCAACCCCATTCAAAGTCTACATTCACTCAGTCAGAGCGGAGAGATCAGAGTGGCGAAACTAAGGACGCTGGGCAAATATTGCATTCTGTGCCTGATTGGAAGGCGGTGCTGTACTAGGATTGCTGCCTTTATGTCTGCGATCTGCACCACCATCTCTTCTGCACTAGCATGGAGAGAGTATCCGTCAGCAAATCCAGTTCATGAAATATAAAGAAGCAGCGGAGAATGTACAAAACAGCACATTTTCCACCATACCAACTCATCAAGTGTTTGCAGACCGAGTGAAAGTATTCGGGTTATTGCAGTGGGGGGAGCACTCCAAGCGCTCACAATTCAATTGTGGTGGGCGTAATGAAGGGTTGTGAAAAACGTACCTCCTTTTGTAACTCTTTTTTGGCAAACATTTGAAGTTCGTCACCAAAGATTTCTTGAGAGTTTAGAACTTCTTGGTAATCCATTTCACGAACAAAGCTATGGTCTTCAATGCCATTGGCTTTCAAAAATTCCATGTAAGCCACTTGGAAAGCTTGTCCGATAGACTGAGCAATGTATTGAGCTTCATCACTTTCGAATACATGGCAGATCATTTTCGGTGGACGGGCCATCTTCGAGTCTTCCACAGTATCTGAAGGAACGGGTCGTCGCCGAGCCATGAGAACAACAAGGTCACCGATATCCGCGATATATGAAATTGTTCGCAAGGCATGGTCCATCATTATTTCCTGATTGGGAGACACAACGAAACCGTGTATTAGTAGCACATTACAAACACTCTCTCAACAAAATTCCAGTACTCAACTGACTCTAAGGGTATGATACAGTAATACCGGGAGGGGAAATCCAATACTGGATGTGGGACTATAACCTGTTATTATGTACATTAATAGATCGATTGCTCACCTTAAGGTCTGTATTTAGCACCATAATTTTTTCCGTCGATATAAATAAATCTACTTCAGTACTGGGCTGCGTTTCGCCTTCAGGTGCCTGTAAAATCCAAAAAGATTTTGCAATAACCGTTAGAACCCATCATCAAAAGCACAGCCACCAGGCACAGTCCCTTGCACAATAGAAGTAAATTGTTTCAAAAAATCAGTATTTATGGCTTCAAATACCTAAAAAACTGACTGCGAATTGCAAAACTGATTATGGAAGCAATAACTGAACAAGCCCAACTTAAAGGTGATGGCGATAAAGACAAATTACACAATGTGCGTCAACATTGTACGTTATTAAATAACATTGAAAGCACATTGGTATACTTTTAGCCATCGTTGGCTATTTGTCCCAATTTATTTCTGAACGAAGGCATTGTGCAGTCATGCAAGTGGTGTGTTTGCCGTAATGCATAAAATAGGAATTTCGATTTACTAGCTAAACCATCCGATGCATTCCAAGAAAACAAACGGAAAGCCCAATGGAATGAATGCCGTAACTCTGGTTTCGCTCGTTTCAGTTTCAATTCAGGAAGGTCTGCTAAGAATTTCTATTTACGACTGAAGCAATCCTGCAACGAAAGTTTGTCACAAGATGCAAATACTCAATTCATGGCCGACATGGTCTAATCCTACTTGATCGTTCAAAGGAAGCATCAAACACGGAGCTTATGAACATGAAACGAAGTTCAACAAGTGTATCTTGCTATCAAGCCTACTCGTCCTATGTATTCCGGTGAAGTCTGAAAGGTATTTAGCAACTAATGTAGGTTTCCAATTGTCTAGCCTGGCTTTTTCTAGAATCTACCCGTACCTTTGAGAACCTTCGAGCCTCCGCCATCACGACAACAATAGAAGGAAAATGATGCAAAGGGTAGAAACAGAAGCGACCAATTACACAAGACACCGTTCCAAGGCATTCCTGAGAGAAAGCAGAGGCCGCTAACAAGAGAGAAAGTTTTACACATGACAAGTGCTGAGAACACAGTCATGTGCGGCACGGAAAGGTGTAGAAGAACAAGGAGCCCATCGAGACGACAGTCATCAGCATGACATAAGCCGAGCCATACATTACAGAAAGCTAGTGAGCCATTTTCTATCTCTTGGCTGCTACACCTTAATGCTTTCCTGGTTGGTGAAACAAGTAGTGTCTGCCGTTCAGGTTATTGTTTTCCTTAAGCTAAACAATTTGTCTTAATTATGATGCTGCTTTTGTTTGCGCTTTTCACACAGAGAGGCTCCTTACGTGCTACTACGAGCAGTTTCATCATTAGTGTAATGAATGCCTGTATGTGCTCATAAGGCTCCTAGTCCATCCTCCTTGTTCCTTGTTTGAGAACATCAGCAGTGCACTTAATGGTTCTTCATTCATCTTGCCTAGGAGGGTATCTCCATATTTTTGCACACCATATACACTACGCGGCTATTCATCAGGCAACATTTAATTCCATGTAAGCTTTCTACTAATCCAGCCATCCGCTACTCGGCGCAGCCGGTAAATAATTGGTTTTTAAAACAATTCCCGCCATATTTTACAGATACAACAGGTGTAACAAAACCATGGACAAAAAAAGATGATGAAATCGGCCAGGGTCACCCGGTCTGTTTGAGCGAAAAATTCACCATGACCATTACAACGTATTTATACAACAACACAAAGGATGCGCATCCACATTTTGCACCATTGCTTTGGATGAAGCGAAAAAAACTTTTCAAATACTGAAAAAAAGGAAGTACGGCATGCCAGGGGCCAATGTACAGTCCAGGGTTTGAGATACACGTAACAACGTTTCTAGTCCTGAGGCTTCCTTACCAGCATCTGCGGGAGGAGTAATGACGGAAACCCAGTGCGGGGAAAGTAGTACAGCAAGGTACGTACGGTACGGGAGAAAGTTGGCATTGTGATTCGATACATGAAATACCGATGGAGAAGAAATGAGAGATGAGCGAGAACCCAAGTAGTGGTGTGAAGGCAGCCATAATTCAAAGGGGACACAAATAAAAATTACATTATCACTTTGTCACAATCATAGCCATATCAGCTTGTCATTTCTCAACAAGCACTAATTGTACACAGACCATCGAGACTGTCATACACTAGCACCACTTAGTACAGCCCAGCTATACGAATCAATCTGTCATCGTCTCCTGCCTCTCTTAAGCTTTCTCCTGACTTGACTCACAATTCTTCATTCTACTAACGTCACTTGTCCGTCGGCTTTGCGCTATGCGTACAATAGCCTTTGTACAAACCAGGCTTAGGACTGTCCAGCCTGACGAACGGGCGACGGAACTCATTTTGTACTGAGTGAAAAACTTATCCCGTATTTACATCCCTGACGGCTCTCTCCTCGTTCATTTTCAATCTCGGAGAAATCTCATCTATCCTATCTATCTCTTTGGCGTGAATGCTACTTGATATTTCTCGCCTACCATCCTTGTCCGTCTGATTGATGATGATTTATCTTGCTTACAGTACAGTCGGTGATCTCATGAGCCCCGATGAGACTTGCAAAATCTTTGGTGAGCCGACTGGCGAAACTGGTTCAGAGGCTAGAATCCTCTTGCTGCAGCTACACTACGACTTGACTTCTACCGACTAGTGAACTACAGACCGGAAACAGTGTTTGTGACAACCAAAGTAATGATTCTCGTAACCACAAATTACACACATCAACATTACGAACATGAAGGACCACAGCTCCGAGATTAGTTTTAATTATACCGCAAGCAAGTTCTTTCAACAACCGCATGCAACATCAACACCGACAAAGTATTTACAGTATGTCAAGCCAAATAAAGGACGACGACGGCAAATAAAATCTCGTTGCTGGAAGCAGAACGGAACGGAAATTGCTCTAGTTTGTTTGTATGTAAGTGTGTGTATGTAAACATTAGTTTTAGTACACGAACTAGTTAAGTGGAGGACCTCGTGCCGTGGCTGGAGTGGCGGCAATAATTGTAAAAATCAACGGTGATAACATCACATGACATTAGATTAACCTTGAGTTTAAGAACAGCTTCCTCCACCATAGTCTTTTTCGGCCTTTTCCTTCGCCGTCTCCCACTTCCTACTTCTTCCTCCACTTCAAGGGAGCCCACGAACCGAAGCCGGAACATGGTTCCAGGTAAGGCCGAGCCGCACGGCGGACTCAGGTGAGGCAAGCTGCCCCCAAACGTAGGAGCTGCTCCAAGAAAGCTGCCACATGAAGGTGAGGACGTGGGGGGTCCGACATTGGAAATTTCCGAAGATGACATTCGTCGTCCGCCATTTTTCACCAGCCCTTTGTCTTCCGTTGCAAACGTGTTGTCTACCAACCCCACCCCACCTACAACTCCCCGGGCGCCCTTCTCGCCATTGCCCTGCAGGCAAAAATCATCTTCCTCCAACGAGTTCTCATCTGAGTCAGGGTCATCATCGCGATCCTCATCCTCCTCATCATCGTCGTCTTCCAGTCCATTCTTATCCCCCTTAGTACTTTGTCTCCCACCACTTCCGCCAGCAGTCACGCCGACAGTCGGCGTGAATGCATAACTGCCATCCGATTTCAATGTGTTTTTACATGATCCGCCCCCGATTGATTTTATCCTCACCGAGCCATCCTCAGCTCCCGTATCATCCTCATCAACTGAAGGGTTTCCAGAAGGCTGATAAATACTGCCATTCTGGCTTCCTCCACCCTGTGTGTAACAATACAAATCCAGTACAAAACCACCTAATGCTTTGCCCCCACCCACCCATTCGCTTATTTATTTCAAATGATCATTCTTCGTCAAAGGAAATTCCCCGTTTCATTTTTTTTCTCTTCTCTATACTTTCTTCCTTTCATAACCTGGTCGACCTCCAAGCTCATTATCTTTTGTACAATGCTCTATGCGCTCTGCTCATATTCAAAAGTACATGTCAAAAGGAACACACTCTTTGAATAAATCGCGATACTTCAGACTTATCCGCAACAAAGAATTTTAACAAAACTCAGGTCAAACAAACAAATGATTCATCAGATATTACCAAGCTCGCTCCGATGTTCTTCTCTTGTTTCAGCCCTTTTATAGTTTTGTTGTTATTATTTTAACCTCTTGTGTGTAATCCTGATTGTTTTTCACCTAAGTTCCTTTTAATAACTTTCCATCCTGGTAGTTTTCCGCAGAGTTCAATGTAGTACACCCACCTGGAGCTTTTGTCAGCTACCCTTTACGGAATTAATTGAACGTCGTCTAGCGTAACCGTGCGATTTGCTAAATCCCTGCCTCTTTGCATCCTCAGTATGACGTAAACATGCTGCACTGTGAATCACCAAGGTAAACAGTGAAAACAAATAAAACTTTAATTAAACAATGCCAACGGAAAAGAAATTGCATTCTCCGGAACAGCCAGTAGCGCTTACGTAAATCTAACGTGTGCACTTGAGAGTTCAACAATAGCCACGGTGACGTGGACGAGCTTGCAAGATTATTTTCATGCTTCATGTGGTTTCACTGTTGCATTTCTTCATGTCGGATGGAACAGCTGTACACTGAACCAGCGATTCAACATAAACTACATCTACGTCTACTAGTAGAGCAACGGTTTGGAATTGTTTCTAATGTAAAGAATATGGTATTGTCAATGCCAAAGCAACTAGCACTAAACTAACGGTACACCCACCACAAGGGTCATTGAAGTGGTACCGTAAGCATAAACGAGGAATTATGATATGAACCCTACTAAAACTACTACCATGCTTCATATGATCAATGTGACCTCTCCTGTCATGCCTTAAGTGAAACTTGAAATTCGGAACTAATTTATCCCAATACTCATGCACTATTACAGGCCATCCTACCCATTACCATTTCCTAGAACAACTTCATCAAAGGCTCAACTTATCAGTTTTAGTCAAGTTGTCAAACTGTGATGAACAAGGGAATTCATGAGCTGATCTGCTACCACGAACCGGAAATCCGCGGCTGTATTTCCATACAGTTCGTGGAACTCCATTAGCGAAAATTAATCGCCAATGGCAATGCATGAGCCAAATTCCTAGACGAGTTCTTCACCCTTGATACCACCTAACGCAGAATTTGCCACTTTGAATTTTATCGTTCAAAGTTCATGGAACTCCATTAGCGAAAATTAATCGCCAATGGCAATGCATGAGCCAAATTCCTAGACGAGTTCTTCACCCTTGATACCACCTAACGCAGAATTTGCCACTTTGAATTTTATCGTTCACAATTAAACTTGGCGCCTCCAATATAACGGTAATGACTTGGAATGCTTAGGGGAAATAATGCTAATTCTACTACAAACTTTCCAAACTACCATCATTCGTCTTTGGGACTACGGCAAAGAGCAAGTGACAGTAGTAATAGACTAGGCTCACGAGAATTCTAACACTTGAACTTATGTAAAAGAAGACGAAACGAGACGAAACCGAAATTACATTCCAACTTATGCACCATAATTATAAATTCATTCAGGCATTTGTCCGGCCAACTTCTTGTCAGTACCATGCAGCAGTTAGTAGCGAAAACAAAGGGAGAAAATTAACTGAAAAATAAGTAAGAAAAAAACAAAAGCGGACAGAAAAACCGAGGGAATCACACGCTATTGTCGTAGTGTCTGTACAACGAATCTATGGACTCGTACTTAAATCCGCTACCATTTAACTTTATCTAATTCGCACTACTCTCCCTGAACACTCTAGTATCTCCAGGGAGGAATACTGTAAGTACTAAAACTTCCCTTGTTTGTCATCAAAACTTGAATTCAATACCAGCAACTTCGCTTCCCGTACTTGACTCAACGTATTGTTTGCACGGTGCTCGAAATTCTGGAAAGAAGCCTCAAATCGCTTGCCTCGCACAGTACCTCTTCCCTAAACTACTTCATCGCCTAGGTACAAGGTACATGTAACCCTTTTGAAATTCATTCACTGACTTAAAGAAAATTACGTTAATTAATCAACTTTCTTTCTCTAGAAATCCGATCACTGTGTGACGCAGTGAAAGTCTGCCCTCTTCCCTGCTCCTCCTTTTGCTTCTCGCAATGCTAGTCGACAGAATGTATATATACTTTAAAACCATGGCACATAAATAATATTAAATTACGAGCGACACACAAGCATAATTGAATTGAGCTATTACCTTGATACGAGAGACTGCCTCTTCCGCCTGAATCATCCGAGTTGCTTTCGTAGGCTGGCCTTCACAAACAAGTTGAGTGGATCCCAAATAGCGGGCCCGGAACAGCACTCCTTCGATAAGAACTGAAGTGTTTTCCAAAAGTCCTGAAACAAAATACCATCCGTCATTTACATAGTCCAATATTCCGTTCCATTTTCCAATTCAAATGCAGCAGGTACGGCAGGCAGGAAGGCAGACATTTGAAAAACTTTTCCAAGAAAACATCTGTCACTTTCCGCATATCAGAAAGGAAATAGTAACAACAATACTTTCTCCTCCATACGTGTACTCTGGTGCTTTCACTACTTTCCAATACGGTAATTCTAGCTAACACATACACACACACGGCTCAACTCTCTGAATGCTTTTAAGTCAACTTGGGACCGTATTCCCTTCCCGGTTCGTGTTCCAGGCAAAAGTAATAAAGGCCTCAGTACATACGGAAACAGTTCACGTGTGTATTATTACTAAATGTTCCCTTTGCTGAATTTACTTCAGCTGGTAGACTCCCCAGACCTGTTTTCTTCCTCGGGAAGGAATGGATAGCATCAAGCATGGATTCAGCAACCAGTTTCGTGCTCGTACAAAATGACAGAAAAGGTCGGTAATTTTTTCCGATTTTGACATGCAATAATTCAAAAACTAAAACGTCATAGCAGCGAGACCGGGGGGGGGAGAGGAATAAGCAAAAAGTATACAATGCAATCCAACGAAGCGGAGCAAGCAACGCCGGTACGAACAAAGTTACTCTTCAAACTTATCTCACTGGTCTGATTCAATTTCCACAAGTACACGTTTCACCCTTTCTGTTTGGAATGTAATTAAGTTGGAAATACAACTAATATCTTTGCCACACATCTGAACTTCTTGACAGGTAACACACCGCTTTGCATACCCAAATGCTTACAATTATCTCCACTTTCTCCACAAGAGTGGCCTAACACTAGTCACGCTGCATGGGGGAGTGAATTTTCGGGGCTACGTCTCTCTTCACTCCATTCTTGTTCCTCACATCCAAACTGACTACCGGGAGAAGAGTGGCAGAAGCGGGAGCGTTGTAGTAACGTTTCGTCAAGATGTTTTGCTGCAAGGAAGCTGGGAAGAAGCTACATTCCATGTACGTTTTGAGGAACCAATTCCCTCCGGGACACAATAGCAGTAAACAAACTTTATGCGGAGCCGGGAATCGGGTACTGGCTGCTTGCTGGGGTGGCTGAAAGAAGTGATACTTTTCTCCGCTTGGACATGTAAAATAAATAATTTACTCGAACCTATTTCCAGCTCATANGGCTGAAAGAAGTGATACTTTTCTCCGCTTGGACATGTAAAATAAATAATTTACTCGAACCTATTTCCAGCTCATAACTCGCTTTTCAGCACAGATTCTCAAACAAGAGCCGTAGCAACTACTAATGGCAATTTTCACGCCTCCCGCCAGCACACCACCGCCAGCGAGCTGAATCAAACTTTTCCTGGCATTCCATTTCCGTCCCCCTGGAACGTGATCATCTCAACCAATAACACGCCGGCCGTATTCCATGATAGAATTTCTATCTCACTTCCTCAGCCACATGCTATTCTGCCCGGCCACCCGGCTTCTCCTTATGCCCGCACCCCACCATAATATTCCGCCTCCCCTCCCCTCACTGGTCATAAACAAGCATAAGGACCGTCCCAGGCCTCTGCTACCTGCTAATTGCTACGGGAGGTGGACGCTGCTGAGGTGGCTATTACGCCATTTATATTGGATCATTTCGGTATTTTCAATTAATAAACTGTGTCCTTTGGTTCTTTTCCCCAAACTATAATCTTACTCAAGCCCTAACTTGCAATACACGTACTAACCGGATGTTGACAGAAGCCGCACCGCATCCACGTCACATTGATGCAGTACATGTAAAAGGTTACAAAGCGTGCAAAATTCCATTAGGTAATTTTCATCGCAAGCCAACAAACTAATGCAAAAGCGGGGTAGGCCACTACAAAACCATGGACTCAGACAAGTTACAAGTGTTACGATTTCATCCATTGCCACAACGCAGTTCACATTCACATCTAGCAGAGTACAAGGTGATGCCGAGTGAAAACTCACCGAATCATCATCACGCCACCAATCCGTTACAAATCCCGTCCATGAAGCAATGGCAGGCGAAAAACACAACCATAGGTATACAAATCAATATCATTCGCATTTCAACTCATTGAATTATTCAAGTCAATCTGTACACAGGCAGCATACAGCACTGTCTAAAGATCTGATGCAAATCGTATTCCCAGCCTCGAACCATGTAGCACTTTGAGTGAATTGCCTCCAGCTTGAAAGCTAAAGCATGTATGCAGATTTCGTCAACTTTGTTCTCTGTCAAATGCCTACTGGTTCCAACACCCCTCAATAATTAAGCAACTTGCTTCACATCCGGTCCGGGGTCCTTTCTCCCCCATTGCAACTACTTTTGAACGTATGGTGAACTGCATTCGATTGTTTTATTCCCTGAAGAGACTCTGACTTGAGGTAGGAGAAAAGGGATTGTTTTTCCGCATCCAACCTTCATTCCGTACCAATGGCAGGAGTTTAACGACTTGACAAGTGCATTCACATTCAGTATTCACGCCGACAAAATTTACACAGCCACATTAGAACAAACTTTGGAAGCCTTGGTGCAGCCGTGCATAAAAATAGCTCTAACCCTCTCGTCTCTTTGCATTTTGCATACCGGCAGAACTTCTTCCTGTTACAAGTCAAGTATTAGCGTAGCTTTGTACTAGTAGAGGAACATGACGATTCTATTCTGAAAAACCTGCTCGAGTTTTACAGCTCTGCTCCTCTTCCTTCGATCAACTTTATAGACTATTTCAATGTTTACTTAACAGGTGAACGATTCAATGTTCTATTCTCGCCTTTCTCTCTGTCTACCCCTCCTTCCTGCAGTTCGAGAGGCGAGAGTAGAATTTTTAGCAGCGGAATGATGTAATACTCAAATCTTTTGATTCATCCTCCTAAGAAGTTGGATGAAAGGGAAAGTAAATTATAGTGAATAGTGAGATAAAACGGTCTGAATGTCAAGCTGAAATTTAGAGGGAAAACTCTTGTCGAGTAAATCACCAACACTAAAGTCTGACACCTGCTTAACAATCCATAATTCAGTAGGACTCTCGTATAACTTTTACGGCTCCTTTCAGCCCAGGAGTCGGGAGCCAATCAAAGGATCTCACAGCTCTTCATTTATGGCTACAAGCTTGACTTTTTTACAGCTCTTGTTCTCAAACACTCGACTAATTTCCGTTTGATATTCTGTAAGCTCAGCTCATGCTTCAGAGTGAAAAGACGTTCATCCATCGCCAAAGCTGATTTACAGGTGCTCAGGCTACCGTATCGAAATTTATCTCTGACACGTAATCAAGCCACTTGTTCCCTGTAGTATCCGCATGGTCTTCAATCCGTTATCAAGGTGTATGGCGTATGTACTTCTGTACATAGTACTGCTGGAAATGTAGCTCAAACCCTGGTGTTTATACCTACCCTACTAAACACTCGAGCTTTTCTAAAGGCTGATCCTGCCTGATCTTCCTGGAAATAGCTTTGAGTGTGAATTTTTTTATACTACATTCAAAAATTTAATGCCGTGTATCGCACGCTCCTTGTTACCTACAGCTGGTGCAGCTGGTGAACAAGCTGACATAGCTTAATATAATGAACTCAATTTTCAAATTTAGCACAGTACAAAGATCAACTTGTAGGAATTCTTACCCTCTTTGTTACGTTTCTTCTTCGCCGCTTCTTTTTCCTGCAACAGAGAAAAACAGCACGGTAAGTCAAGTCACAAGAATGAAGGGAAAGAGAGTATGAAGGACATAAGCAGCATATTTCAAGAAGCTAATGCAGGATCATAATCCTTTTATCATGACGTTGGATTGCGTACGTGCATCTGGTAGAATTCACCAAAGCTCTCGTTGGTTAATCAACAGAAACGGGCATCACATCAAAGGAATTCCGCGCGTAGATGGAAACAGTTTTAGTAAATTATGCTTTCTCTTTGTCTCTTCCTTTGAGAGAAAGAAGTGGAAGAAGAGTGTGATGATGATTCTCGGAACTAGACAGCAGAGACGAGAGAGAATATGATCGCGTGGATGATGTTCCCCCTGCCATTTGCACTTGCCACTTAAGAGCTCGGTATTATAACGATCTCCAGCTGAGATTTTTATATTTATTACGTACTTATCACAATAACGATGACTATCACCAGCCAACCGTTTCTTAATTTTACAAAGACATA
>VRMD01001166.1:0-18535 GCA_009872375.1 Sminthurides bifidus
AATATACAACGGTATCCCTCCTGTTCACGTGCTCCACTCCTTTGAAGTTTTGCACCCATCAATGGACACCTCACATACTTCTCGAACAGGGGGTACTGAGCACCAACCAGGTGTTCATCAGGTAAAGCAGATCTTCGCAAATCAAATTGTACCTTCAAGTCTAACGCACCTTGACGACGACCATCTTCGGCATTATCATCACGTGACAAATGATTTCTTTGAGGATGCGGATACTCAAGCCACGGTTGAAACCAGCTCTGCCCCGGTAGCCTTGCGCATACCCATTGTCAAAGGTCGGAGGAAAATCGGCAACGTCAACAACCATGGTGTTCCAACCACACAAGCCAGTAAAAAGGTCGCCCTCGGTGTCAGTTCGATGACCCAGCGGCCGCAAGCAGGCAGGCGTGTCGGTACTTCCGGTCGGAATTCTTCCAAGGGCTTTGTACCTAGCCCGACAGACCCTTATGCATCGGAGAAAGCGTCCAATGATTCTGCTAGTAGTACTTTCTTTTTCTTCGCATCAGAGAAGAAGGATCAAAATGATTTAAAGTATTCGTCGTCAGAGCCAGCTGGAGCCGTGGAAAGTGCAAAGCCGCGACGAAAACAACTCAAACCACCAATTCAAAACCGAGATTTTACCGGGGCTTCGGACAGCGACGAGGATGACAAAATACATTCCAGTGAATATTACCAGAAGTTTCTGGATATGCAGTTGAACCGCACAACTCCAGCTGAAAGTAAGTGGTTTCCGGTGCATGGGTCTGCTAAAGATGGGAAGGAAGTTAGAATACCAGGGAGATCGTCTAAAATACCTGGGTAACATCAAATTTTCATGGATTAAGCCACAGTCATTTGTTGTTTCTTCTCTTCTTTCACGCTGCAATGCCCCTCTCTTTCATATAATTTAATCGATAGTTTAATTCCCGCTGCAGTAAAAGTTATTAACAGATGTTGTCACCCCAAGTTCAGATTTTTTAACTGTTACATCGCATTTAACTGTTATTTGTTGCTGTTATTATTTTATGGCATATTATAAATTTTTTTACAGGTGAAAGCTGTTTGTTTTTTATGTTGTTTTAATTTAATACTTGGAATACTTAACTTCAGTTTTCAATATTAAAAAACAAACTGTGATAGAGAGAGTTCAGTGGTCAAGTGAAATATAATTGACAATGCATTTTCTCAACTTTTATTGATGGCTAGGGTGCAACTACTCCATTTATTACGACTAGCATCCGCTTAAATTGACACAACACTTTCATTACGTGGTCGAATTTCCGGTCTTTCTCCTCATTACGAACGAACAAATTGCATCTCGAGATCAATCCTTGGGAGGATGCGTCATCGGTTGACAATGAATCAGCTTCGAGACATGTATTTTTCTATAATCGCAAACTTTTCTTGGGAGTTTTTCTTTGAGACCACCTCTCTCTGGTTGCAGTTTTATCGGATTCAAGGTTAAGTGAGTGGATAATTTTCGCTGATCAGTTCGTTGAAATTCACCTCCTGAAAGCAAATCACTGAGTATTGAGTTATTGCATCCTATCATTATCACCTTTGTCAGCCCACACGTGTCTGTAAACAAGTGCAGTCAAAGTTTAAAGGAGGTGAATGGCAACCCATTAGCCACCCTCAAGATTCTCTATACAAAAGAGACGATTTTGGATTCAGTAGCACTAAATTGCACGCTTTAGGAACTTATTGACTCTCAAACGTATCATTTACCAAGATTATTTCCCGAGCTTTTGGTCATCAATGCGTGCGTTTTCACTTCATGTCATTCAAATCGTTCACTATTCCTTGCAAAATTTATGTCACCATTCAAAGAGCAAAGATTCATTCACAAAACCATTCGCTTAAAATTCTGGTATAAATTGTCCGTTCAAGCCGATTTTTCCCGTCTTCTCTTGTAAGCCTCAGAACGGGATGTCAGGTAGCTGTGAACGGCTGCCTTTTTCTCGTTCATCCTTCATCATGAAGAGGGGAAGGAAGGTTGGATTGATTTCCTTTATTTTTCGTACTTTTGTCTTAATATTATCTTTTGGGATCACGGCGCAAATTTTTGGTTCTGTCACCTCCGGGACGGAAAACAGAGAACTGGAAACGAGGAAGACCAGTCGAGCACCCCACAAGGTTCGGATTTGTGGTCGTAATTTGGCTGCGGTGATCACTTACAAGTGCAAAGATAGGAGGCTCAGGACCGCTGGACTCCACGTTCCCAATGGTGTCACCATGAATCGTAAGGAATTTTTTATCTGTTGTTTCGAAGTTTCAGGGGTAGTTGGTGATTCTGAGAATTTGATTCCGTAAAATTGAGTCGGACTATCATTTTTATTTTAGACATTCCTCGGACCAATGCCATTCAGAAAACAAGTCCAGAAACCTTGCAAAATCAAGAACAGCACCACAATCGGCATGCGAGGCATAAAAGGTCTTGGCTTGGGGTGGTTCAAGAATGTTGTACTCAACCGTGTTACGAGTCTCAGCTTCTGAAATACTGTAGTTTGGCACCGGATTTTGGCAGGTTCGGTAATTTTTTATGATCTAGTAAGAAACTGATGATTTTTGGCTCTGGTCTTTAAAATCCCAGATGGCAGCAGTACTTTCTGGACTTAAACTGTGACATACTTTTTTGTAAATAGCATGATTGAAGAGAGTACCACTACACCCTTACCTGACGCTGTATCACATGTGGATCACGACAATTCCACTAATGACATCAGTACCAGAATGAGCGTAGCCTCGGTAAGGGTCTCCCTGTCAACAATCAAGTAATTATACAATTGATTTGACGCATTTTTAACCCATTTTTGACTTGGATACTAGACCCAAGAAACTGAAGATTTCATCAGCAGTGTTGCCGAGTTGGTACCACTTCTTTTAGAACTGGTCTATGGAGTCAGCAGTGACCCTCGAGCAACTTTGTTTCACTACCATCCATTTACATCCGGGTCCGAAGACCATCAACAGCATCAACAAAACTCAAGGCGTGGATATGCCAGACCACGAGCTCACTCTAGACGACATCATAATCTTGGACCATATCATCTTCACGGAAACCGAAAAATTGTGATAAGTGCGCTAACGGAAGGAACACCTGCTCCAGCAGTAACAAATGTGGACTTTGGGAAGGGATTATCATTACCAATTAACTCGGACGAAACTCGAAGAGACGTGGAATCTTACGAGGAACTTGCGCCATTACCGGCTCAATACGTAACGGAAACAGGTCTTGATCCGGATTTGTACGCATTCGCTGTTCCAACTGATCAAGTACAGATGTCTACAGAATCTGATTGAATTGATCATCTAGCTATTAGCGTTTGATAGTTTCTGGAAGTCTCCTAATGTATTGCTTTCAAAGCAATTATTTGAGTAAAAGTGTCAGAAGCTGAGACTTCCTCAGCATTCTGTTTTCTGAAAGCTCATTGCTTTTAAGCACCTGAGCAAAAGCTCAAATGTGTATAGTAAAGATATCTTGCATTATAAAATCAACTCTGGCGTTAAATGAAGTTTTACATGCTGAAAAACTGTTTTATTTATTTATTTTGTTAATATAATAATTTGACCAGCAGTCTTGCAAAAGAGCTTAAATTACGATGCCCTATCGCAATCAGTTTCACAAGGCACTTGCATTTCGTATTTTTAACTTACAAACATTAAATCATGACGCATTATAGTAAAAGTAGTAATGTAGAAGTATAAATTTATAAGTTGTATGCAGTTCTCGTAGACACATTAGTTGACACTTACAACTTTGACTTTCAGATAAGTAGAAGAAAATCGTATTGGAGCCGCTTGTCAAGAAAACTGCATGCTCAAAGCATAGCCGGGGTAAGATCATTTCCGCAACGTATACAAGACGAAAACGAGGAGACAGAAATTGTATCGTGAATAGCGAATCACTCAATTGCCGTAAGCACCTTAAAACTATCTCAAGTTACAGACATTTTAGACACATCGGTACAAAATTTATAAATGTTGTGTTTATCCAGAAAAGAAAAGTTAAGAAGAAAGAAAGTGATTGACAAAGTTGGCTCAAGTTTCCCCTCATGCAAAATATCCATAATCCATTCGCGTCATTACGGCCAGACATCTGAAGCTCATCAGTTTTAACTTGTTAGAGTCGCTTGTTCGAAGAACGCATGCTTTTTCTGAAACTCTTGGCGCTTTTGTTTCCGTTCAAGCTCTTCTTTGCGTTTCTCTTCTTGCTCTTTCTTGACTTCCTCTTCAAATTTTGTTTGAGCTTTCAGTTGTTCAATCTGAAAACAGACATTCAAGCATAATTAGAGATTCGACATACACTATGCACCGCTGTTCAAATTTCTTTGAACTCTTTCTTAATGTCAGATTCACCGACTTCATTCAGCTCACTGTAAGTATCTAGCAGCTCTCAGTTCAAGTGATCACACAATGGTGACAACTCTCTGTTCCTATTATTCCTAGTTACTTCCTACTTCCACAATTCTTGATTGCGTTCGCCATCGCTTTTTGTCAAAACAGATATGCTCACCATCCAGACGTACTCATTATATCATGCACAAAACACTACCGTCAGTCATCTCAACTCCATCATGCATATCATACTTGACTAAAAGTGAAATAAGTTTTCTTCCCTTTCAAAACCAATTGAAACTTTTCTCTAAGCCGACTACAATTTACCCAATGACCACATGATGGGTGAAACTTAAACGGACACAACAAAAAGCACCCTTAATTCTAGCTCCACGCAACCAAAAGTTTTTGCTGCCAAAAAAACTTGAGCACGGCGAAGTTCACCGTCATCCAACAACAAATCTGATGGCATGAAGCATGTGCAAAGTTATGACTTTTGGTACGCATTGTACGAGTACGAATTCATGACGAAGTAACTAACTTGCTTCGAACATCTTACATCAACTCAAGCATGAAAATAACTCGTAAGTCAATCATCATGTTTAGACAGACTCAGTCATTAAAGCTTACAAGTATACAGGGAAATTCATAAGCTAACTGCACGTTTCACATTTGTCGATGTACCAACGACTCCTTTTTCCCTTCGCTACGTGTTCAGGAACTGGTTGAAAATTGCATAGATGTCTGTACCAATAGAAATTTCTACTGTTCAGTGACAGCAACATTGCTAATTCCTTTAATCAATTGTGCACATGTACACAAGAGTGCTAATCAAGGAAAGACGTCTTGGTTTCACTCCTTAATGATAGGTTGTCGCATGAAAATGCTCATCTTCCCTGCTGGATATGATTGAATAATTAACCTTTTTTCCACCACATTAAAAAGTATTGTAACCACAGCTAAAGCTACTCGGCCTTGCTTCAGTTTTGAAGCCCCTGCCTAAGCTTCCAAACGCAAGGAAACTGCACACATGACTAATTTACAACTCAACTTGTGTTCTTCGAGAAGGGTAGCGCAGCAGAAAGTGAATTTGGTCATGTTTTACCAACGTAGAAAGTGCTTGACCTCAGAAGCAGTGAGAGTGATACAGGCCATAGATCACAGAAATGATGAGATCTTTCTTGTATGCATGTCCGCAAATTCAGTGTTTTTGGGTGCTACTTGTGAAAGTTGCAACAAGAGTACGAATTGTCAATGGATAGCATGACTTACAAGGTAACGTTGTCAAATACCCTAGATACGAGCGAAGTGAATGCAAATGCGAACACAGTCATAAAAAGGTTGCTGTGAGTAATAACGACTTGAATTCACAACTGAGACATGTCATATACTCATACTGCAAAAAGCCGAACTTTTGCTCCGGCAAGTGCATCAGACAGCGCAGCGATCCAATTCGCAATGCACGCACATGCACATGAACCACACCTGTAGATGCAGACCTACCTATCGCTAAGCCGTGGGCGTTCGGCAGGACTTCGATACTTTTAAATCTTGCTCAGGCTATTACTTTAGTGTAAAACAACTAAACCTTCTTTTGATCGGCGTGCTCTGTAAACTACACTTTCGCCAACCCCTGATCATTATGTAGGATCTATACATGAACGACACGGGAGCTCTAATACTTGCGACTGTTGCTGCATGCTGCGACTGTCATTAACGTTAGTTTGATATTCCTCGGTACACCTTAACTACTACTATGTAGCGCTTAATCAGTTCTTGAACTAATTTGCAAATGGTCCTCGTGGACATTGGGGCACTTAAATAATGATTTGAAAGCCAAGAATACAATGCCTTCTGCATACAACTTCCGTTATTACAGATAAATTAAAAATGTCTTGCTGCGATGTGACCTGTTTCACCAAAACTAAGCTACTACAGCAGTGCTTGGATGTCAGAAACGAAACTACTCTTTGGTACAAGGTTGGCTTTGACAGTTGACCAAACTCGTGTGAAGAATACGAGCTTCAAACTGATCTTTAGTATGTGCTCATGAAACGTGAGCTTTGTGAGACGTAAACTTCGAAGATGACTGTTGGGACTCATCCATTACTTACCTTAGCCTCGAAGAAGTTTTTAGCACCATCCACTCCGACCTCCTTTATGTCAACTTCCGTTAGTTTGGCTAAGGCGCTCAAACCGCTGTCTTCCTCCAACATGTCCAGCTTTGGCTTTGTGGTAAATTAGCAGAAACTGTAAAACAAGCAAAGTAAATTAGCGCGAATGTGCCTGACTAATCAAACAATGAGTCAACGCTTTTCTCCGCCATGCTTGTTTAATCCCTTAAAAGTAACATCCAGTAGTGTGGAGATGCAAAAACCTTATGCAAATACATACTGTCGCTAACTTTCGACCGCTTCTTGCGCTTAAAGCAATCGCGTGACGGTTGGTGATCTACCAAGCAGTTAATCTTTGTCCGTAATCTGAAATTCATCCTGAGCCTCTTCTGATAAAAAATCCCCCGTTAGGAGCGAGGAAGCAGTAAATGCTGACATGACAGGATTCTTTTGTTCGCATCTTTGTACGTCCGCTTTCATTTAGGGGATCGCACGTATTTTTACTTAATGAGTACAGAAAATGTGCATTCAATCCAGATGAAATCACCTTTCCTACGGGCAGCTTTTGCGAAAGCCACTTTACAGCACGCAAAGCCACAACTCGCTGGCAGTTGGCACACATCTTACGTCAAGTCTAGACTCTACGGTGCGTTTTCCAACCATGATAATCTTCTGCCTCACCTGATGGACTCATTACGTGCATAATGAAACTTGATATGGACAATACAACATTATCTGATACGCGAATAGAATATCATCGCTCGCAAAAATTAGAGGATTAGCCCCATAGCTCACTCTGCAGGCGGATATTAAATTCTTAAACGTCCGGAAAGAAACTGTCACATCCGTATTAATATGATCTGCTCCCACGGGAACAAAAGATGCTTCGTGCTATTATGTTCCGATCCGTAACCTTCATCTATTCGATTGGTATCAGCACCAGCTACTTATCTGTCGGATACTATTACTTGCACAACGAAAAACACTTGCACAGCAATCTAGCTGATACTGAATTTTCCCAAGCCAAAGTTTCTATAACTCAGTAGAGATGTACTGCAAGTTGAAATGAGTCAGCCTCCGACAAGACAAATGGAAGTAGGCGAAATTCACACTGACAACATGCACTTGACACCGCGCGAAGGAAGAAAGCGCAAACAGGAGGGGGATCATACTCCATCACTTCCACGGATTTGACAGCTGACAATGCTCAAAAGTGACACTTACGTCGTTAAACGAAATTTTGCCATCCTATGTCCGTATCCACTTCACGAATCATGTCTTTAAGACTTAGATGAGTTTGCGGAGCTCCTAGTGTCTCCATCATGAGCTTCAAGTCCGCTATATCCAATTGGCCATCTCCGTTTGCGTCGAAGCTGAAACATTGATCAAAATATAAAATCAATAAAAGTCACAACTTAGTAGACGTTTTTGCCTTCAGTCAGGTCATAATTAGCAGTATACTATTTATAGTAAGTTCGTAAATCGACTGCACTTACCGGGTAAAAAGGGCCTTGTACTCCTTGATTTCCCTGCGGCTGAGCATTTTCGTAACGTCAATGTTAGCTTGAATGTTTTGCTCGTACTGTGAAACTAGATCTGGTGCTTCCTCGGAAGATATTTCTGATCGTTGCTGTCGCTTCTCAAGAATGGTACTCAGGTCCGATCCCAATTTGTGTTTGGATTTTGTTTCTTCCATTTCGCTCACTTGATCTTGATCTTCTGCGCAAAGTTCCATGTCGGTGAGCAAAATAATTACACAACGCAATCGGCGAAACGATCAAATAAGCAGCAAACTCGTAAATTATGACCTAACTACCGCAGTTCAATCCAAAAACCACCACAAACTTGGATCTAAACTTGTTGTTTTCCTAAGCCCTTATCTTGAAACAACCACCTTTCCGCGCTGCGTATTCGCGAAATGCTCTTTAGGCGTACCTCTGTTATGATTCTGACACAAGAAAAAATCAGCCTGGCTGTTATATGCTTCGCACTCAAGCATTTGAAACGACTTACTCACGTACTTGAATCTAATAAAACTACCAACGTCAGTATTTAAACCATCGACCGCAATATGTTCTCAGGACGGATACATGAGTCAAGTCCGTCAAGCTTCCTGTTGATAACTTAATACCTCATTGACTCATGATGTGAACTATTCAGTCTCTCAATGCTCACTGTGAGAGAACTGAACTCCCAAACACTATCGAGCTTTCTCCTTTTCCAAGGCATCATATGCATTCATCGCTACTGATATTAATTTAAAACGGAACTTCATGGGATGCATAGTTGCATTGCAACGCAGTGCACAGAGTTCGATTCCCCACAACATCCGTTGTTTGTTTAACAGAGTCCAGAGCCAAAATTCTCTTCCTTCGTGAGGATCGGTGACTGTTCTTCGAAATTTCGATCCGTCTCATCTCATATACAGGCGAAATTCTAACGCAATGATGAGAGCTTACACAAATTAGAAATGAAGTAGGGCACAAAATTGCTATCAGCTTAAATCATCTCTGCGGAGCGTGCAGCAAGTTCAGACTTAACCTCAATGATTTCTTCTAATTGAGTTTCGCTCATCGATACTACAGCCATGTATGTACAGCAACCACGGATTGAAAGTTTCTTGGAGCATGTCCTTTCTCAAGCATCACTGCTGCTCAAGTCTCAAATGATTGCTTACACGATTTGCATGGTACGTGTTACGGGTTACGGTTAGTGATGGCTCGTGAAGCTTCTCTGCAAACAATAACACTAAAATATGCCTCATTAACAGAATCATGTGCAGTAAGTATCTGTACAATATAGATTTTCACGCAAATTCAAACTTGGTTCTTCAAAAACTCGCACAAAAAACAAAGGAAAGTGAATTCACAGCGCAAGACGTTAACACTTCGTATTAATAATATCTCCAATGTTTTCGACCTACATACGAAGCCCAGTCCTTCATACTTCAGAAAATTGGATAATCGTAAGAACACCCACTGCCATGTGTAGGTCAAGTAACGCATTATTTATCCACTCTATGACAGTCAATGGACAACAATAGTCTACCGACGGTCTGCTGGCTCCCAATAGTTAAGCCAATAAATAGTGTGACGAATCTGTATCACAGGGCTTTCTCAATACCAGCCCCATACCATGAGTAATGTCCTAAACCAGACTCATGTTGCCAGTATAACCAGTAGAAGAAATGCTGTAAAACGTCGAAGGAAAGGAAATAATCCAGCTGATTGTAACGTTAAAACCTTAAGAACCCTACTAGAAACAAGTGTGATGATGAGAGCAAATGTTCAGTTGATTCCTTTGAGTCTTCATTATGTTGTTATTTCTGCTTAGTTACATTAGATAGATTTTAGTCCTGTTTCGCTTGCACACTTTCGTCATCTGCAATTATGCAATAACTGATTTGCCTTTACTTCCAATGCGGATGCTAACAGTACCTTACATAGCAAACGATTTGTTCATGTCAAAAATATGAACTTGAAGTAAGTACACGTACTTAAAGACTTCAACCCACAGCTAAAGCCACTATAACCACTACGTTTCTCAACGACTTCCTGGAGCGTTTCCACACTTTTTTGTCAACTCTTTCCTCTCTCAGATTATGCTCTCCCTCAAACCCACACTTGAACGATTAATATCCAACCCCTTCTCCAAAAAAGTCGTGCCACAACAGATTATCTGACTCCAGTGCAGTGCCAAGAATGCAGCTTCCCAAGTCAGTTACTTACATTAATGCTAACTTATCGCTGCATTTGTAATTTGTATGCAGTCCATCCATATCGTGCTGCACGTCCGCACCACCATCTCGGTGCCATAAACCTGTGACAGTATGATATTCATGTTTCCACATATATTATCGCTTCGACTTCTTGTTGAAACCCTATTCCACCGTAATCACTATCTTCAGCCTGCATTGCACGAACTTCAAAAGGTTTCCTCGTCGGCATGAATCTAAATAAGTCAAAAGCACGTGCTCATAACGTCATAACGTCAGATAACTGATGCAATGCAAAACACTTTCAAGGAAAATCCAAGCTCATTGCGTAACCCCATCAAACATCCACCTAACACTGCATCAACAGGATCATTCAGCAACACTAACCTGGATTCAAACTCGACATCTTCACAATCTGTACAAGCAAAGTCTAATGAGTTACTTCCAGGAGAGTTTACTTCATCAAATCTCCAACATCTTGACTGCGTTTCAGGAAAACCATCAAAAGATTGCACCATATGCAAGCATTGCACAAGGACCCCAATCACAAGTACCTGTTCCAAGATAGCATCGATGATCCTATCTGCCTTCAAATCTTGTAAAAATTACAGATTTTCCGCTCTTCTAACCGCTATTTTTATCAGTCTCAGTCCACATGCTAAGGTATTGGGTATTACCGTTTTCTACCAAAACCATCACTTTGGAGAACTCATCAAACAATCGCTTTATACAATTCGAATTCCAATTCAAAGTTAATCAACAATTAATCGCTCAATCAATGATTCAGCTACAACACAGCGGAACCCTAAACAGGTTTACACATGCTAATCTTAACGATCCTTGTTCTTAATCACACCTTCCTCTCCAATAATGACTCACTATCAACAAGTTGAAGTGCTCCTACAAGATTTGGCACTTTGGCACTATCTGCCGCATCCTCCCACCTCCCATAAGAACTGCAATTAAATGCCAATTACCACAACCGGAATACACCGGACATCCTCTTGCAAACAAACGCAATCTTTTACTAAACGTTCACTTACCTTACGTTAAATTATCAAGATGCGTAGCTAATAATCACAATCAAGTAATTAATATTCCGGTTTGATGACTCTTCAAGACAAACAGTTGATGATCAACATGGAAAACTTGATACTACAACACCTTCAAATCACACTGCAATCAAGCACACAAATCACTGAAGTCACTCTTTTTTTATTTTACGGCTGAGTATCTTCACGTTCCACAATTTTCTGATTATGAAAAACAGCCAAAATTCATTGTCTCCATGGAAACATGAAACTATTAGTATTTTTTCGTAAAATTAGCACTTCAACGACAAAAGACCAGGAATTACCAAATATTACAGCAGAGTTTGAAGGAAAACCACGTCTAGATTTTCACAAGGGATAAAACCGCATGCATGCAATGTATTCTTTCCCCTGTTACGGTGCCCGCGCTCACTCGTCCGTTACTGAACTGTGAATGAAACGGCTGGGTATCTTGCTCAATGTTATCTTGCAGGGCAATGCTGAGAGTGTAGGGTATCTCAATGTCTCCTCTGTCTCCTCATCGCATCTCGCGTCAAAGTTGGTCAAAGCCTTCCTTTCCTTAAGGTTTCTGTATTGCCATTCTCTCTCCCTCATTTTCCCATGCTTTTCTTATGGAACGTGTCAACATTTTCTTTACACAAAACGCTGCTCTGCAGCGTTTGTACGCTGATTGTATGTAGCTTGAATACATGTTAACGCTCTTGCCATTGTGTAAACCTTGTAACATTCTCTTGTCATGTCGCTTGCAATTCACCTGTTGTTGCTGTCTTTTGGCTTAAATGATGCATGTTTCGGTAACATTGGATTGCAGAAGCGTCGAGCGTCTTTGTTGCATTACACAGCCTACGTTCATCGCTGTCGCCATGGAAACGAATTGTCGTTAAGCCTAATGACTATTTCCTGGAGTTCTGGAGAACAGTAGATCCTGTTCAAACGTTGTTTTCCGAGAAAATCAGCTGATTCACATCAGTGCCTTACAGTACACAAGCTTGTGTACCTAACTGCGCTTTAGACAGAGTACACGCATCTGACATCGGAAGACGGAAAAACTACAGGTGAGACAGGTGTAAGTTCTTGCTTGATTACGTTTGGATACTAGAAGCTTTGAATCTTTCATCCTCTTGTACCTGTGCATGTAGCTGTTAGCATAAGAAACGGTAAGAGTAAGAAAAATAATAGAATGACTAATACGCAGTGCTTACGAATTGAAAGCAAGACGCCTGATTGTAATTTTCATCAGTCCTTAACCACGGAAGAACAATTAGCTAAAACGGTGGAAAGAGTCATTAAAGGAGTCATAAAGGAGGGCAAGCATAGAAGTGTGCGTCTTTGGTCTTGAGGTAAGTACATAGTTCATTTGTATGTCGCAGCATAGTTCTAACACATTAGATCCTTAGTTAACTACGATGGCTTGAGTTTGAGGAAACTGGTGTGAACCAGCCAAAAATGATGATTATACAAGACACTGGGCTAAGTGCAAAGCATTTTAATTTGTGCTCAAGCCTTAAGAGGAAGCTTGTTGAAACCACAGTCACAACTCATGGCTCAGGTGGGAAGCCCGCCGCAGGTAGTGAAGGTGAGAATTGAGAAGTGGCTAAATACTTGCAGTTCTAACTAGTCGCAAAGGCCTGGTCAAGCACAAGTAGTAAGTAAAAGGAATGAGAACTTTTCCAAGCACGTATTTTATCTGTTCACGTTGATGAATAGACCACAGGACATGGTAATAGTATGCTAATGGATCAGGTGGAATTACATATTTTCCTGGAATCATTTCTTGGGCTTCAGTCTCACCTGAGGTAGCTGAACCAGAAGTAGTGTAATCAGTCTGTGGTAAAGGACAAGAGAGAAAGATACAGTAGCAATTATGCAGTTTGAAGTCCTACCGAACTGTAGGGCAGAAGAAAGAACGCCAGGACTGACGACTGCAGATACATATGGGACGACTGACTGGACATGTGAGAATGCAGCGATGCGGGCTTAAGTGCAATGGCATTAGTGCTTTCACTCACCTGAATGTTTACACCTAAGTGATCTCATCTCAAATGGCGGACGAAGTTAATCACAGCGACTGCATTTGAACATATTTGTGGAAATCTCATTATTGTGAAGGTTAAATGCTGAAATTCGTAATTAACTTGTATTGAATATACCCCTTCTTCTTCCACGATCTACTTTCTATTCTCTAGGTTTGCAAAATACAGGCAGCAGCCAAGGCCTAGCGTTTCAGCTTAGGAATGTAACTTGCTAAAGATATTTGACCAAATTCGGGAACAGTTTCCAAGCCTGTGGTGTATTCGTAACATGAAAGGTTTATTAAAGGAAATGGGATCTGGAATCCGGCCAATTGGTAAACAAGAATACGCTGTTTTTTTCTGCTCAAGCAGCAATGAGTCAGTTTTATCGATTTTACCCCACAGTTTATGAAAAAATAGTTGTTACTTGATATGCAATGTGATGCAGAGAGATGATGACAAATGTGCATGCTCATTCCAAGTGAACTGAACGGTATCCCATTTGGGAGGGAGAGCACCTTCTGCGCATTAGGATACAGATAGATGCAGATAAGCGGAAGTGGAAGTTTATTTTCTTAACGACATTTGTGTTTGGAAGAGTGTGAGAACATGAAAAGCAAGCCATGTTTATAGTTTCCATCAAAAGTACCAACGGAAAACGTATCCTAGCCTAGCACCCAACATAGGATTCTGAAACAAAAAGTCTATGACGGAAGCTGAGGACGAACAGACTCATAGCCTCCCGGAACTCCATTTTTAGACAGGACAATCTGCCAAGTTTGGTATTTGTGACTGCGGAACATGGCAGCTTGCATGTTAAGAAAGTATTGCCACATGCGGTAGAATTTGGCCCCAATCCTGGTTTTGATCTTCCGTTGCTCAAAGTTGCTAAGCCATGATTCCAAGGTGCGGCTGTAGTGATGCCCGATATTGTGCCAATCCTCCATAACAAAGATGCCGTCAATAGCCTTGGCCAGGTCCACATGGTAAGGGTACTCCACATCCGGGAACATGTACTTGCAGAGCCAGGGTTCAATGCGCCGAACTTGGGGCTGACTCAGCCCGATCGTATGTAGGAGAAAGAGGCCATCGTCCCTAAGAGTGTTTTCAGCAAACTGGAAAAAGTCTCTGTAGTTCTCACTTTGCACATACTCGAATCTAGCGACTGATACGATTCTATCGAACTTGGCCTTAATGTTCTTGTACTCAGTGAGGTGGATTCGAACCGGAAGGCCTTCGCACGTTTTTCGGGCGAATTCCGCCTGGTTCTGATAAAGGGTACATCCAGTGACGAAAACGTCGTAATTTTCCGCCAAGAACTTGGCCAGGGCTCCCCAACCACACCCAATGTCCAGTACTGTCATCCCCGGTTCCAGCTTCAACTTCTGGGCTATGAGCGTCATCTTGTTCCTTTGAGCTTCCTCCAGGCTACTTGCCCCAAGCCAGTAGCCACAGCTGAAGCTCATCGTTGAGTCCAGGAAAGATTGGAACAGAATAGAGTCTGTTGAAGATGAACATAGTTGATTTGAGAAATGTGTCAGATACGTACAGTTCTTTTGCGATTCTAAAAGTGAACATCGGGCACAGCCTGTTTTTGAGTTGAGTATAAACGGTTCATTCTAGAGGTGTCGCTCAATGTAAGAAAAGGAATAGAGATTACCAACCTCTGGTTCGGCGTACGTCAACGTCCACTTGGCTCAATTTCCTTGACCAACTAAGCAAATTGAGCCAAAAATTCCAGCCGTTGAATTTGTCAAAAGTACCGCTGTCGAAGTAACCGTGCTCTGCCAACGTGTCGAAAAGCCTTGGAAGGTCATCTGCCGTCCACCAGTTCTGTACAAAGGATTCGCCAAGTCCCACGTGAGGGTGCAGTACCATGTGGATGTAAAATCGGTTTTCCAAAACACGAAGGTCCCAGGGTCGACGACCGTTGATTATGATGCCGTAGTTGTGTAGACGGCGTGTCACCGCAGCCTCAGGTATGTGTGGCGCAAGATAATGGAAAATGTATTCCCATAAAAGTTCAAAGACGGACAGGAAGCCGAGGTAAATTGTGCTTCGGAAGGACCACATGGTTGGGGATTCACAAAGCTGAGTTTGGATATTACTAAAATACTTAAATCGTTTTTCGACCCTTAATTCTAATATTGGTTGAATTAACTTAGTTTGGAAGCCAGTGGTGGAAACTTTAGATAAGCGAGCCTACATGCTATGTTACTTGACCAGCAGATACGACGAGAATGAGAAAAAGGAATGTAATTTATAGATCTTCATACTGTACCGGAAGATTAGAAGTGATAAGACATGGAGCGAGTTGCAACAGAATGTCTTACAGAACTAAGAGAATAATTCGATCCATACCGGAATTGAATTACTTCTGGACCGGTACACAGCTTTGACCACACCACATGGTGTGACTCATCTTCGTCCTTAGGGGTCCACAAACTGAGTAAGTGCAATTAGATAAGTGACAACCTGGTTCATGATCTGGGGAAAAATTAAAATTAAATCTGAGACGTAGTTGAAATCCAGCTTCATGTAATTGATTGCGCAGGCAGCTTCTCTTTCACAACGGCAGTAGTTAGAAATCTTGATCTTACCGTCAACAGTAGCCGCTTATCATACGTCATGAGATTAGTTAGTGCAATCCTCGAAGGTTTCCTGGTAACCATGTCATGTAAGTCTTGGATCTGAAAAGTCAATATTGTCGTGGGGTAAATAAGTCATGGAGTTTGACCGACTAGGAGAACGTATGATTCAACAAAGCTATGGCAAGATTGCACATTTCAACATGGCCGAAACTCTGACCTCCGGTAGTATATCTTTGGCCTTCGTTGGATTGATGCTTGCGAACGTAATACCAAGTTCCTGTTCCTGTGGAAATAATCTCCTTATTAGATTAGTTTGTATAGCTTGGAAGATGATGGATTTCGCAGTGAATTTATGTACCTGCTCAGTAAACTGCTCCGCTACATGAGATTTTGCAAAAAGTCGGATCATGAACACGGTCGGGATAACAATCCACAGGTATGCAGTGGAAAGTACATTAAAGTTTTCCCAAGGCAGGCAAAGGACCAGGTACAAGGAGGTTGTTAGCATGGCAATGCATCCTGTGATAAAGAACAGCTCGCTTTTCGTTTGATGACGGCTTAAGATGTGACATTGCCCCCGAATGGTTTGTACCAAACGTTTCCAGGATTCCACTTGGTGGATTGAGAGTTCGTCAGAGCTAGAGACTTCAATTGCTCTTTGAAGCTGAAGATAAATGTTTGACAGCATATAAACTGCAGTATAACAAGAACTTTTTCCAAAGCTAAATATTTGATAAAAAAAAGAATCTAGAGCCAAAAATCAGACACCTGTGCAAATGCTCGTTTCAAGCAGAGGAACAACATCATATCCTGGATGTCACCCATGAATTGGAGCGTGAGCAGGCAAAGTCCTGCTGTGATGGAGAAGAGCTTATCAAAAAGTTGGATCTCCACGGATGCTTTCCCAACGTAACCGAAATATGATGCCACTATAGTCATTACAATTTGCGGCACCAGGACGTAGGTGATGCTAAATAGCCTCAAATTAAAAGCAGACCTCCGGTTGTCGTCCCCCTGTGGACAGACAATCAGAGGACGAATGTCTTCGAAGCTTGCTGCGAAATCCTCATCGAATTTACACCACCCATTCAGGTAGGTGACCAACAAGTTTAGTTTCGCCCAGGCCGTCCAGATGCTTAAAAGCATGAGTATTGTTAAAATAGCCGAGGCAGTTTTCATAGCATATGTTGCGGACGTTCTTTGCAATTCGTTCAACGCAGTGGAATGTTCGAGCTCATATGTAAGGATTTTCAAGAAATCGGAGTAGCTGAAAACAAGAGTTTGATCGGGTCTAAATACACCATCAAGAAATCAGTGTCACGGTTTACATACAAATTCTATATGAAAAATATTGAGATACTGAGTAAATAACAACGTTGAAAGGTTCACTGACAAGTCTCATAAGTAGATAGTACCTAGTACCTCTCGCTTAAGAAGACGGTCTCCCGGCAAGTAAAATGGAGGAAATATATCATCCATACGAAAGAATACCAGCAAGAAACAATGAAGCTTAGGATCGCTCCTGGAGAAAACCACCGGAAGTGGACTGAAGTGAAGGTATTTGCTTCCTTATCCCAGCTCCATGTCAGGGGACAAACGCCGATGAATTTCATCGTTTTGATGACTAGTGTAAAATCATGGCCAACAACAGGTGGGTACTTGCGCACAGGGGCTTTGATTTTTTCTACGGTTGTAGTGGCCACAAGCCAAATAGAAGGGGAATGCTGGATACATTTTGCAGATCTGCTTTTCCGTATTTCGTTGTCACTGCTCCCGGTATCTTCAAAATACTGGTAGGGAGCCAATGCTTTTTTCTGGAAGCCATACCCTTATCTCAACGCTTGTGTTCCAGCTCTAGTGACGTCGTGACGCCATGTTACTGAGTCATTATGCAAGCTTGACATTTAAAGCACAATAAAAAAGTCATTACTTATCCATTAGCAAACTGAAAATGCAATAACATGATGATCTAGTCCGATAGTGCTTTCATTTTATTAATTGCTATTGCTAGGTATGAAACGGGCCTTGAGTGAATTAGTGCAAAGATACCTTCATGAGAACGAATTTTGCTTTGCTAGAGTCTTAAAGTCTGTTGCATTAGTTTAATTATCCGGAACACAAACACATCTGTTCAATTGTTTGAACTCCTACAAACAGGTCAAGACCTCAAGCTCATCAAACTTTACTGGAAAACCATAGGCTCATACTTTTTATGTCTTTCAATGGGGAAAAAATGCCTAACAGGACATCTTATGACAACTCGTGACTCACTCCCTTTAGCATACCCAACTCTACAACAAAGGAAAATTCACCTTTGGAGAAAAACCATGACACAGGGTCTCTTTTAAGGTGCACCTTTAGTCCTACTCGTTACGCTTTTAACCTACACAGTAGCATCTTATAATCTATTGTATCTAATCTTATGTTTTTCCTGGGGGTCTGCTCTTTGTACTCAACTGTAGCGTAAGCACTTCTGAGCGACAAAGTTGATTTGCATTGTTATAACAGCCACAACAGCAACGTTTGCCTACTCGGTATTTTGTCCCTTGAGAATGGTTTCCAGGTAGCTCACAGCAAAGACGAAGCTGCATTTACATTTGCAGCTTGTATGATTCCATAAGCATAAAACTGTCAACGCTTTTTTATACTTCACACGAACAACATACCACGGTATCCTCACCAAGTCACAATACCGTGTAACACAGTGTACAAGAAT